>APFE031077626.1:7483-29353 GCA_000404065.3 Pinus taeda | reverse complement strand
CCCGGTTCACTACGTAGGTTAGTCGTGGAAAGAATATAACACAACCCAACAAGTCTCTCATTATGCTTACATCCCTCCAGGAAGACCCAACCATATAGCAAGTAGAAACTCAAGCATGAGAGTTGCAATAGGCTTATGACACAACTCAAAGGGCTACAGAGATGGTCGCTATCACACAGCAGTTGGCCAAAATGAAGGAGGCCCAGGCTCTCAAGGCACAAGTTGACGTCGTGCAGCAATAGGAGGCAGTGCTTAAAGAACGCATCCAGTCGTGGCTTGATGAAGCATTTGGGGTCTCTACTACTATTGAAGGCAAGTTAGTGCATATGTAGGTAGCATGTGATACCAAGCAAACAACTGCAAATAATACAGATGCATCAGTGGCTCACTTGGAACAAGTACAAAGGCTCATGGCAGAGTTTGTTGAAAGCACACATGACGTGCAAAAATTGGTGACCGACTTATGCATGAAGATTACCGCACCAGCCATGTGACTCGAGACACATCACGATGATTGTGTTGGGGGATTGTTGGGTAGTAGAAGCCCCGCGTAACGGTTTTGGGGCACAAAGCTCAAAATTTTGGGTAGAAAGAGGGTAAAGACTCCGCGGGGTGGACAGAGCACGAAGTGTAATAAGTCAAGTCAAAGGTTTGTCAGCCCAAAAATAATGTAAAGTAAGTCAGCCTACCCATGGTTCGCGGACCATGGAAATGTATAAATAGAGCAAAGCTCTATGGTTAGGAGGTAGTTAGTTTTTAGCATTATTATTTTGAATTGTAATGGGTTTATGAGGTAAGAAGTTTTGGAGCGTCTATAAGTCCAAGTCAAGGGTGTTGGTGGGTAGATAGAGACTATATAGTTGTGTACATAGAGGCATGGTAGAGTCCGTAGCTGTGTGCGCAGAGGCCTGGTAGAGTCCGCAGCTGTGTGTGCGAACCCCTGCAGCTGAGTGCACAGAGTAGATATGGTTGTATCGGCGATAAAGTTGAATAAAGATAAGTTGGTTCTAAAACACTGTGTTGAATCTGAAATATTGTAGATTTGGCTAATTTATGATTGATATTTCTGTTAGATTGGTATGCTTATTCGTATGTTATGAGTTTATACGAATTTGTATCTCTTCTGAACGCGCGCACTGGTTATCTCTATTAAATGTTTGCTTAAAGACCGTAACAAGTAGATCTGATCTACAAAAACTCATTAAGTAATAATTATTAAGGAATAGCCCTGTCTTAGATCTGCGCAATTGCAGAGCAGCGCGAGGCCTTATAATGGCGCGCGAACCCTCTAGACCACATCAAGACATCCCAAGGGTGTAGAAACTTGGTTCCAGTACCCTCCCCTACTACCTCGAGTGAGACCTCAATCTGCACTCCGTGGGCTGTTACCGAAAGGGCCGATAGCTGTGAGATTTGTTTGGCTAGATAACTCTTCCAAACCTGGGTCAGGCCCATACAAGAAAACAGTAACCACAAACCACACTTAGCCAAGTAGCTAGCCCTACTAGGCTGGTAGAGTGCTCTCTCCATAAGGATCTCAGCCAAGATGAATGGATCAGGTCAAGGATTTTAGGCTAGGTATAGTAGCACGAAATGTTGACTAGATTTTGAAGGTGTTTTGCCAGATCAGGAGGAGCTTGACAGTTTAGGTCTAGGGAACTAGGTTAGAATTGCAGGGTGTTTAATGGGGCAAGAAAGGCATAGGATTTAGCACTCAAGGGCTTGATGAGATGAGATGTTTATACTTGTGAGAAGCTAATAAGGGCATGTGAAAACCATGGATCCTTCCTAGACTGCAAAAAACATGAAATTGTAAATGGTTTCCCAAGGCAGAGCACTGATGCAATGAATTCCACCTATCAAACTTCAAAACATTCAACTAGAAGTAATGAAATGATTAAAGAAGCATACAAAAAACATTAACATATGATTACAGAAGGAGAAACTGTACTAAAACTCATACCACATGGATCCCATAAAAATAGCTGCAATTCTTATTAACTCCTGCCAAACTTCTTACAAAAGATCTACAATCAAATTCTGAGCATCGAGCTAAGTCCAACCCTCTACCAAGAGAAAGAAGAAGAAGATATAGACATGTATTCAACCTTCTCCCATCCTCAGGGGTTGAATCCTTAAGATGAGGAGCTAATCTAACTGATACTGAAGAAGAAACAGGAATATAGGCATCTCAACAACTTGCCTTTAAAAGTGAAAAACTAATTCATTTGAGCTCAAACTAACTTCTAAAGCAATGAAACTACCCTATATCACTATTTATCTATCATACTTACATGCAAATTCATCATTTACAATGGTAAATCATCCACCATGAGAGAGAATCCATGATTACAGTCAAAAAACTGGAAAAATAACAACCCTAAGCAAAACTACCAAAAGTGCAGCGCCACTGGCCAAAAGCACAGTGCCACTTTCATGTCCTTTTTGGAGGCCTTCCCGACATCAAAATTGAGCCCATGATATCTCATTGGAAAATTTCAATTCTACTTTCCAAACCACCTAGAATTTCTAAATTTGAAGCTCATTTGACCCTTCAAAACTTGATTCTCACAAGACTACTTCTGTGTGTCCAAAAAGTGGCAAAAAGGTCATTTTTAGGGTGTTTTTTGACCTTTTGGCTGACCAGTTCAGCCCCAAAAACTTTGAAACTTGCTAGGGTACATGTCCTCGTCACTCTAAATTCAAAAATGCAAACCATTTCTTCATTGGGTTCTCCTAGGAAAAGCGCAGCCCCGCTTCTAGGCAGTTTTCTGTGTATTAAATTCCAAAATTTGCAAATGACAAAATTTGCTCCAAATTTGCCCAAAATTGGTGAGAAGCACTATCATCAAGTTCTCTAATGAGCCAAGGAAGCTTCAGCAAGCATACTAAGCCTATCCTCCTCCCTTGTGTGGTTTTCTCTGTTACCTGGCTCTGTCTGCTGAAGTGTCACTGCCTATGTTCTCCTCCTCATAGTCTCGGTCTTCTTGGTCCATGTTAGTAAGGTTGAGGTGTATGAAGGGAATGAGCGAAAGTGTTTTCAGGAATGGGGGGATGTGAGATGAGCTTGTGACTAGGAAATGAATGGAGGAGTAAGAAATGAGAGGGAGGACTTGTTTGCTTGAGAATTTGCTTTTGGGGAAGAGGGACAAAGGGAATGGGAATGATATGGAATAGGGGTAAAGGGAAAATGTGATAAGGTGATATGGGAATAGGGATAGGGGAATTTGGAGCTGTAGGGATAGGTTCTAGGATGAACAGTGAGGATTTAAGGTTTAAGCATCATTAAAGAGATTTAGTGTTTCATATTAAACATGGAAAATGATGCTTATAAATTGGATTTGCAAACCAAAACTAAAGTGACGGATGTCCACTTACTTGTAATGATGGAAGGAGAGAGAAATTTGGAGTTTCCTTGAGGGTTTGAGTGTTTTTAAGCTCTCCTGCCAAAAGTGCAATGCCACTACTCAGAAGCATAACACCACTTCAAACCCACTTTTGACTGCCTTCCCTGTGTCCAAATTGGGCATGGGATAGCTCGTTGGAAATATTGTCGAGTCTAATTTCCATAATAGCTTTAATTTTTCAATTTGGAACTCATTTTCCCTATCAAAAGATCAATCTCCCAAGACTGGTCAAAATATGCAGAATGAGGCTACCAAAATGCAGAGTGTTGTTTCAGTCAACTTTTGGAGGTCTTCTTCAACTCCAAATTGAGCTCACGGTAGCCCATTGGAAATATCTCTATGTCTAGTTATAATTTGACTCATCAAGAAAGTTATTTGGTCACTTCAGATAGGATAAAGCTTGATTTTCCCAAGGTCGCTACAGAAGTGCAGCAACTCTCTTGTAACAACTGTATTTTTGATATTTCTCTCAAAAAATGACACTTGTGTAAAAAGTGAAGGAGGTTTTTATTCTTTGGCCTATTATGGACAAATACCTCTCTCATTTTTTCCAAATTCTTCCCTTTTTGGTCTAAAACATAGTTTGAAGAAAAACTGGCCCTATGTGTGGCAAATTATTTGTCCCTTGGAATGACTTATTGAAAAATGATGGAAACATTATGTGTATGAGTTGGAATGGCCTCATACTCACTAAATCACCTCCCTTATGCCTCATATACTCATATGTCTCTAATTCCATAGCCAACCCTAGCTCAATGGCTGAGTAAATTAGGCTTTAGTGCTTGTGGAAAATGATGATTTGGACACACTTGGGAAAAAACAACTCCCTTTGGAATGCACTTAACCCTTTGAAACTTTACCCTTTCACTTGACTATTTCCTTTGAAAAATTTATCTTTTGATGATTTGGCATCTTTGGAATATTGAGTTAACAGCTTGGGATGGTGAAATTATTACATTTGAAAGACATAAAATTACATAATTAAATAAGCATTTCTCTATACAAATCATCTTCACATGGTGAAGGGATGTTATTTGATCACCTTTACTTGCTGGTCTTATGCAATGGAATGGAACCTTGGCAACCCTAATGACCTAATGAAACCTTGAAAAACCCTAAAGACCTAATGAGACCTTGAAGGGCTGAATTTCAATATGACATAATGACCTCATGACTGATACAAATGGCATGATAAAAATAACTTTATGGATGATGTACAGTCAACAAGATATGAAACTATGCCAGCAAGTAATCACATTTAGGGAAGAGTGATGTTTTTGGACTACGACTACCATTAGTGACTAATCTTTTGCATGACCTAGTGGAATGATAAAAAAATTATGAATCGGACCCTTAAAATGATATGAAAAAAGGATTTTTGATCACTGATGGTAGGATGCAAATACTGACACTAACACAACACTCTATTGGTGGTGCAGTAGAAAGACCAAACCAACCATTGAGAAATGGAGAACCATTTCATCTCATTGTCACGACAATGGTCTTAACCGCAATGCCACTCAATTTTGGGATGTATGGAAACATATTATACCTAATTATAAAAATATTATACATGAGGAAATAAATATTCCTCTAGGTCATGCCAATTACTGGAACATGACACCAAAAGAATGGATTGATGAGAAATTGTCGACAAATTATCACAGGAAATATATGATTTAATGAACTAAACATTTTGGCCTAAAAGGAAGTGATGTTGGAGATATGATGATTGATAAATCCACATTATATCATGGAACATTTGAATATTGCCTTACATCTGAAAAAAAAAATGCAATAATTCTCTAAGAATATAATGCTTGAGACACCACTTCAGAGCCCCAGTTATACCTCTACAGATAGAGATAAGAAATATCCAAGGAAAAAGTGAAAATTAGCATAGAAAAAGGTAGGTATTAAGGAAACATTATCTAAGAATAATAAGATGATCATTATCAAACCTTGAGTTGGTTTAGGAGGATTGAATTAAATGTCATGAAATATATTGTAATCTGTTTGAACAAAGAATGGATATGGATGAGAAATATTTGAACTACCATGCAATGATTGTGCAACAGATGACCAATGTGTAGGTCCCTTGCTCATTCAAGATTTCTTTGCATGTGTGTGGGAATTTATGTTCATGGGTTTGTTTGTTGGCTACTCCTTTGATAGGCTATATCTTATCCCTTTTTCTCAATGTTTGATGGACCTTTTTTTTTCAATAAGACAATTGAATTTATAGTTTGTATAGTGTTTGGTATCTTCACATCAACCACAACTTACAACTATTTACATCATCGGTTATCTATCAAAGGTTTCCATATAAAATCTCTCTTAGCTTAAGAAAAAGCTCTCATATGGTCTTTGTTTAGTATGTGGTTATTGATGTTAAGAAATTTACTGCATAACATAAATAATTACAGAGAGGAATAAATATAAGAAAATAACCAACAACAACCATAAACACATAAACGCAAATGTTTATCCAGGAAAACCCCGAATCCGGGGAAAAACCCAACCTAATAAGATCTCATTAGCATTGGCCAAAACCCTGGCCAATCCGACCAAGTGAGCCTTCGCCACTCACCTCCAGGTCTTGCATTATAATGAAGTCCTTCCAGCCTTTTATAAGCTCCATTACATATAATACCACAGACAGAATACTATGGGTGCACAATACCATGTGCCCCAAAACCATCACTGTTTAACCTGGTCAACTTTGACTCTATATTGAGTCAAGTTTACCTAACAATTCCCCCCTTAAACTTGACTTGGGGTTCCTGGACTAACTCCAACCAAACCTGCTAAGTGAGACAATCCCACTCACTCTAGCTCTTACCCCCCTCAGAGTTTTTACCCGTGGTATTGTTAACCTAACATCCCCCCTATCACCTAGGTCTAACCCAGACTTTACCGGTGATCACCGAGGGCTACACATGCCTTACCAGGTTTACAGTAGTATGCCCATTTACATGCAATAATTTTGACTTCATTAAAAACAAAATATTGTTTATTGCTGCTGCGATTCTGATCCATCCTCTCTCAATTTCATTTGCTCAAAAACTTCTATCAAACTACTCCAACTGCGAGCCCAACAAGAACCTCGTAGATTCCAGCACCGGTGGCCTCACGTAGCAAAAAATGAACAATTTTCGAAGCCGCATGAACAATTTTATTTTGCTAACCTTCTTTAAATAGCTGCATGAATCCCAAACAATTCTTCAGCATGTTCCAAACCGGTAAATATCGCAAATGCACTGCGATCCCTGGAAGTTACGGCACTATCTTCTGCACATTCTCCTTGAGGTTCTTCCATGTACGATTGTTCCACCATTATTTTCCAGACTCAGATCTGTAAAAAAAAAGGCTGCATTGATCTCATCAGGCACTATAAACCCCTGGCATCAAAGAATCCCTTTGAAGCCAATATCTGGCTCTAATACCAATTGTTAAGAAATTTACTGCATAACATAAATAATTACTGAGAGGAATAAATATAAGAAAATAACCATCAACAACCATAAACACATAAACAAAAATGTTTATTCGGGAAAACCCCAAATCCGAGGAAAAACCCAACCTAATAAGATCTCATTAGCATTGCATTACAATGAAGTACTTCCAACCTTTTATAAGCTCCATTACAAATAATACCACGGGCAGAATACTATGGGTGCACAATACCATGTGCCTCAAAACCATCACTGTTTAACCTGGTCAACTTTGACTCTATCCTGAGTCAAGTTTACCTAACAATTGATAGATAGTGAAGTGCATCCTTTGGGACTACTAATTTGCCAATATTTGTTGGAAGTATGTCTAGATCAACATTCAACTTTTTTCAAAGGAAATTAATCAATGAGAAACATTGTTCAAAGACTCGTGATATCTAGAGCTTTTAATGGGAATTTGGAATTTCTTTAGAAACATTACATTGCTCAATTTTATGTTTTCCTTACAAACAACAAAATGTTTGAGTCAAAATGTTGAAAAAATAGTTAAAATATCATGTTTATTTGGCATAGTTAAGACTCAATACCATGGGTCTAAACCATGGATTGATTCAAACCATGGGCATGGAGAAAATCCAACACACACACACACGCACACACACACACACACAAGCCCTGAGGATTGGCTCAAGTGGTCGAGTCCTCATCGTTAAAGCACATTTTTTATTGAAAGGTCATGGGTTTAATTCTCTCGACACCCTCAAGCTCGAGCTCTAGGTTGAGCTGATAGGAAGTGATCCCTTCAAGTGGATATGATTCATACAAATATTCTATGAATGTAGAAGTCACTGATCTTCAAGGGCTACGAACCACACACACACACACACACACACACAATATATTATAATATATATATATATATAGATATATTATATATATATATATATTATATATATATATTATATTAATATATTATGTATATATATATGTATATATTAATATATGTATATATATATATGTATATATATATATATATGTACATATATATGTACATATATATGTACATATATATCTGTATGTATATGTATACACACACACGCATTGTAAATCAAACTAGATGAAGTGTGTGTGACAGTTTGTGTGCGTGTGACAACAACTATGAGTGTGACAACAACTGTGAGTGTGATAGCAAGTGTGAGTATGTGAGACAACAAATATGAATGTTTAGGAGTATATGGAAAGAGCTATTAAGAAGACGAGTAATATCATAATATAAAGTAGAAAGTTTCAAATCATAATGCAATAGGTTGAATGGTTGCACTCAAAGTGCATAACATGCATCATAAAGGTTTAGATCATATTGTTGAGAGCTAGATGGTTGGAGAACAAAGTTGTAATGTGTTGAGATCAAATTTCAAAATTTTAAGGTGTTGAGATTAGACTATCGAATTGTAAGGTATAGAGATCAGATTACAACAATGAGAAGTTTGAAGATCATAAATTAATTGAAGAAGATTTGATTGGATCAGTAATCAAACCAAATATATAAAAGGTAAATTAATTTTCTTGTAGGTGGCGCCTGTAAAACTTTGGGGATTAGTCTCTCGAGTAGGTTGAAGCTTACAAATGTGAAAGGGAATTGGTGTTGTTTGCAAGTGGGCACTTGCAAATAATGTAACTCTGTATTTAGTATTGAAGGTGAATTGTTGAATAAGGAAAATAATTAAGAATATGGATTCCACAACCCCCCCCCCCCCCCCCCACACACCCCAAAAAAACTCTTAGTATTCAACACCATCTCTCTAAGTGACAAATGTGTGTTCATACCTATGTATCTACTAGAATAATAGAAGCATTTAATGTGCAAGTTTTCTATACATTTTTAAACAAGATTTATAGAATAAGAAGTGTATAGATAGTATACAAAAGTTTGATTTGCATTAAGTGTTTTATCTAGGTTTTATATGGACAACCAAATCCACCATTTATGCATGGAAATGAAATGATTCATTTTCCTCAACTGGTGAAAATTGAACAGATGGTTCCTTCTAGCACACACATATTTCCTACGTATTTATTTTGTCTTTAATATATATATGGATGTGACATGGACTTCACATGGTAGAGCCACATGGGAAAAAAATAGACATCACATATTCAATAAAAAACTAGTATTCATTGTGCTCGTAACAAAGTATCATCACCGCCTCTTCATCTTTAAAATTCATTACTACATCTCCTCAAACTATTAGAATGTAGAAAAATTAGATGGGAAATTCGTAAAGGTAACTTAAAAAGTTTTTGAAATTGATCACACATTGTCGATTTCATGTAATCCAATGGTAATTAAGGCATCAATATTATCTTGGAAATTTTATTTTTAATAAATGATCAACGTGTATAATATTATTTATGGTCATATGTACATTTGAAAGACCCACACCAAGCTCTCAACCATATTGACTATCATTGTTCATTTTTTCCTTGATAGTACTTGGAAATGATAACATAGTTTATCCTATAAAATTCTTCCATATACATTTAGAAATCAATTATGATAATTCTTAACTGTAAAAAATATCGTTTTAATAAATTATTCATGGAGCCTATTTAATGGATTCTCTAATAGTATATATGGACAATTTAACACATTATTTTTATCTTTAAAAAATTTATCACCCTAATTCATGTTGGCATTCTCATTGCCCTGCTTAGAGGGTATGCTAATTGAGACGATTATATCCACCTTGTTGGATTGGTGTGACATAGATTAATCCATAAATCTACAATGAAATATAGACTATTATGTAGAAAATGTATTCACCTCCCTTGACCACCAAATGAATCTCTACATTTTTTCTTGACGATATGCTTCAACCATTTGTTTACCGAAATTCTATTTTCATGAAATAATTCATGGTGAAACCCAATGGATGCTTCCCCTCTTTTAAGAATGGAATTTCCTATAAACTCATCAACATAGGCTAATGCACCTAAAGTAGGGATATTTGAACAAGGCACCCATTACCATGGAACTAGCCAATATCTAACAACATATGTGACAACTATTTTAGTTAACCCCTTAATTACCATTTTTCTTTACAAATATAGAAATTCAAAGTTTACAATCCACCTCTATCAAGGTCACAATAAGAGTAAGCATCATGTAAAGTATGATTACTAAGGCATTTAAAGATCCATTTTTTCATCTCTTTGCAAGTTGATTTTTGTTTGTTTTCATAATTCTTCTATATAGTAATTATCTACACTTATAAAGAAAAGGTTTATTAAAGTATGCATGATTGCATTGATAAAAGTGAGGTGTTCTTACTATAATTGAATAGAAGTTATGAGTTCCTATGTTTGTAAACATTAATCTTTTTGATACTATATAAATAGGAAGATCATTTGAAACTTGATTTCAACTATTTATTTGTTGACAAAGATGTAGTTTTATTTCACTTTTAGTAGATAACAATGGACTAGTAGTCTAATCCTTTTTGTCTTATTTTCACTCTAAGATACTATTCATTTTTTCTCTAATTTTGAAAACCTAAAATTCTTAACTTTGCCAAATTCTTGGTCATTTTTTATTTGAGTTCTAAAAGCTCCAAGTTATTAATTCTCTTTTGTTTTGTTCATTTCCTTGCAGTCTAATCTCTTTGTTTACTTAATACTAGTCCATACTAAAATAATGAGCTAACAACTAGTGATTGTTTTCCCTTATCAAACACTATCTTTTGACTAATATCCAATTTGAGAATCCAATCACCATCAAATTCATACCTTCGGTCTTGATGATAGATGTGGTAGTGTGGTCGTCATTTCCTCTATGGAAGGGTAGGAGGAATCTTAATCATTAGTTTATGTAGGTAAACTCTGGAGGCATTATTTTGATAGTCTTGGTGGACTGTTGTGAAGATAAAAAAAATTATGTGACATGCAACACAAAAGCAAATTTACAGAAAAAATACAAAGGTATATATATCAAATATGTAACTCTAGTAGGTGCACTCATGCCACTCCACTAGTTGAGCAATTTGAAGGGCCATAATGTTTGTATAAATGTAGTTGTCAATATAGTTGTAGTTATCTTTATTTTTTCATAAGTCAATGGGAATGGAAGGTTGAAGCACATTGCAAAAAAATGAATGACATAAAGAAATTGTACATGCCTAAATATGGGTTAGTCCTTTCATCATGACTTCTCAGTTCATGATAAAGTTAAATAAAGAGACATGGAGAAGCAAGCAACATGTTAAGTTGCAAGAACATATTCAATATAGTTTCAAATTTTAATAGTTGGGAAATAATTGTTTTGTAATCCGTCTTTATAAAAAATCAATCATTGTACCTTAACATAGACCAATTTTTCTCTTGCCAATCCTTCCTCATGAGGACACTCATGCAAGAGAAGCACATGTTGAGCCCTTTTGTGTGAAGTCTTTGCTTCACTCCCCACCAACAATTTTATTAGAGGAATAATTAAAGGTATGAAAAGTACAAATAAAAGTAGTTTCTTTAGTAGAGATATGACTATTGAGTGTGTAGGAGGAAGAGGAAAAGGGTACCACTGGATCTCAATCTACATCGATATTTGGATTGATGTTAAACTTGCAGTGTGACTTTGAGTGATGATTAAGACCAAAAATAGTCATATGATAAGAGTTTCTCATCTAAGCATGATCTTAGCGTTTTAAGATGTGCCACATATATTTGCATTATATTTGATCATTTTTTCACAAACTTATTTACACAACATGTTTTATTTTGGAAAATTTGATAATTTATTCCCACCAATACTTTTCTGTAATTTCCACATGGAAAATTATTGGAAAATACTCTTCAAAATACAAATACAAATATTGGCATTTTGAAATGGAAAATATGAATGCCTTAGATTTGATCCAGGAGTTCTACCCTAAATTGGGGCTTGATCTCCTTGGTAGTTTATATCTCTAGGATCTCTCCTATAATTCCTTGGACCTCACACTATGGATTATCACACTCCTCCTCCCCTCAAGGCTAGTGTCACTCTATGGTATTTCCTCTCCCTCTCCCTAACCTTGCTTTTATACCTTTACATTGAGCTAAATCACTAAACCTAACCCTAAATTCAAAGTGATTAATGGTCAATATTAGATCTTGCCTGAGTTGACATCAATGAGTAGGATTAAAACAAAATCACTAAAGTGAATTACTTTACTTTTTCTAAGTTTCTCTAAGCTTAATAAGCCAACATACTATTATGTGATTTTTCTTGAGTTAGACTTAGGCTAGGTTATGAAACTTTCTAACACTTAAGCAAGTGTTCCAAGGAGAATGTGGGAAACTTCTACACACCTAGACATAAGGCCTATGCAGAAGTACCTGTCTGAGCTATAAAAATCAACATTCCCTTTTTTCCACTTCAAAGGTGTGCTAGCTTAGAAGATTATATCCACCTTGTTGGATTGGCACAACATAGATTAATCCATAAATATATAATGAAATATAGACTATTTTCTAGAAAATTAGTCAACTTCCCTTTACCACCAAATGGATCTTTACATTTTTGCTTGAGGTTGTGCTTCGACCATTTGTTTACCAAATTCTTATTTTGAAGAAAAACTTAGTGGTGAAACCCAAGGGATGCCTCCCCACATGTATGGATATCGTTTTTTGTAAACTCATAAACATAATTTAATGCACCTAACCTAGGGGGATTTGAACAAGGCACCCACTAGCATGGAAATAACCATTATCTACCAACGTAGGTGACAACTATTTGAGTGAACCACTTGGTTATCGTTGTCTTTCTATTTATACAAGTTTGAAGTTGACAACCAACTTAAAACAAGGACAATAAGAGTGAGCATCGTGTGTGTTGGAGAATGTAGTAAGGTGACTATTAATTCAAATTATCCTTAACCTTAATAATTTCTCGTGAACTTTAGTTATCGTCTTATGTTTCTTTATTAGATCTTTTCATCAAACAATTATCAAGAGAAAAATAATAAAGATAATTGACACAAGATATAGGCTCCAAGTTAGGGAAAAACCCCTCTAAGGGGAAAACCTAGAAAGAATATCTTCTCTACTTATACAATTTGCTTCAAATGAGAAAAACAAGGCCCAAACCTCAATACCAATACCTCCTCCTAGCACCAAGTCAGCCCTTCAACAAAGCCCTTCCAAAACGACAAAAGTAAACTCTAGTCAACAAGAGTCAACCCTCTTCAAAACTGCTCCAATCTTAGATTTTGGTCCTCTATCTTAGAAATTCAAAAGTGCAGTAACTTCAGAATTTCGGCCTACAATTTTCAAGCCCCCTGCAGTAGAACAAAAACCCTAATTTTCACATGTGAGAGAGATAATCAAATATTAAGGTCTTCTTCTTTGTTTTTCTTTTCTCCTTATTTTCTTATCTCTTCACTCTTATTTCATCCTCCCTCTATTGCAGATCAAACTTGTTTGTGGGTGCCAAATGAGGTTGATGTTCCTTCTATATATAGGCTCCTTGTGAGATCAAATTACCCCTCTCTAGGTCAGCTTATCTCTGGCAAGTTCGACTTGTGCTAGGAGCCTTATTTTGACTTCCTTGACTCAAAATAAATTATTTTGCATGTTACAACTTGTCCAAAATGATCTTATATAATTTACAATGACTCTCTTGACTCAAGAAAAATATTCTTTTGATATGACAAACCCTAGAATCATGAAGAACATGCTTGACCTAAATGACCATCAAAATGGAGCATGAAACCCATGCTTAAAATAATATTTTTCTTCTTCTTTTTATTGTAATATAAAATATACATAATGACTTGAGTACATTGACAATTATGAAGACCGAAACTAGTTACATTTTCCAACAATATGTAGTATCATTGGTAAGGCATTCTAAAGGATAATATTTTTTTTCCTTTCTTTTGTGAATTAATTTTTGTTTATTTTCATTATTGTTTTATGAACTAATCATCTACACTTATAAAGAAATAAAATTATTTACATATCATGATTGTATTGAGAGAAGTGAAGTGTCCTTACTATAATTCAATAGAAGTTGTGTGTTCACATTTAATAATTTAAAATATAAAAAATTATGGGGGTACTCTTATTATAATAATAAATGAAACAAGGCTAATAGTTGTGATGCAGCATAGTCCCTGCCTCTATCGTTATTTTATTGATTTTTTTGCGCATAATGTTTTCTTGGTAATGATGTATTCGTTTTCCAACAATAAAATAAAATAAATAGCTCTACACAAAGAGCTCAGTTTCGCACAATAGGCTATAAGCTCTACACAATGAGCTAAGTTCCTCACAATTGGATATAAGCTCCACATAATGAGCTAAATTCTACACAATAGGCTACAAGTTCGGCACAATGAGCTAAGTTCTGCATAATAGGCTATAAGCTCCACACAATGAGCTAAGTTTCGCACAATAGGTTAAGTTTCTCGCTTCCTCACAATATATTAACTTTTTCACACATAAGTTGTTAGTTGTTTTCTCGATAATGATGTATTCATTTTCCAATAATAAAGGTAATGACATATTCATTTTCCGATAATAAAATAAAATAAATAGCTTCGCACAATGAGCTTAGTTTCCGCACAATAGGTTATAAGCTTTGCACAATGAGCTAAGTTTCACACAATGGGTTATAAGCTTTGCGCAATGAACTAAGTTCTGCACAACATGTTATAAGCTCCACACAATGAGCTAAGTTTCGCACAATAGGCTAAGTTTCTAACTTTCGCATAATAGGCTAAGTTTATCGCACAAAAGTTATTAGTTGTTTTTGCGGTAATAATGAATTCTTTTTCCAATAATAAAGGTAATCACATATTCGTTTTCCAATAATAAAATAAAATAAATAGCACACCACAATGAGCTAATTTCCGCACAATAGGCTAAGTTTCTCACACAAAAGTTATTCATTGTTTTCTCGGTAATGATGTATTCATTTTCCAATAATAAAGCTAATGATGTATTTTCTTTTCAATAATAAAATAAAATAAATAGCTCCACACAATGAGCTAAGTTCTGCACAACAAGCCCTAAGCTCTGCACAATGAACTAAGTTTTGCACAATAGGCTATAAGTTCCACACAATGAGCTAAGTTCCTCACAATAGGCTATAATATCCACACAATGAGCTAAGTTTCGCACACTAGGCTAAGTTTCTCACACAAAAGTTATTAGTTGTTTTCTTGGTAATTATGTATTCATTTTTTAATAATAAAGGTCATCATTTACCAATAATAATAAAAAAATAGCTCTGCACAATGAGCTAGGTTTCGCACAATAGGCAAAGTTTCTTGCTTCTGCACAATAGGCTAAGTTTCTCACATAAAAATTATTAGTTGTTTTCTCAGTAATGACGTATTTGGTTTCAAATAATAAAATAAAATAAAAGCAGTATATTTGTTTTGCATAGTGTTTTCTCGGTAATGGTGTATTCATTTTCCAATAATAAAATAATACAAATAGCTCCACACAATTATTGATAATATTTCAATAGTAAATAATTAGGCATATGTGCGGATGAGTTGTATTATGCTAGATAGCTTTATCCGCATTATAGCTAGTCATTTTTTGTATATACGTAATTAAATCCTTATTTGAGAGTGTTTTTCTTACTTGCATTTTCTCATTATTGTTGCCTCCACACAACTTCTTTCACATAATCAGTAACCATTTTTGTATTTGTGTGGAGAGGTATGTATTTCATCCACATTGCTTGTTCCGCACTACTTGCTCCACACAATGACGACTGCACGGCTTCTTTTGTACACGCTATATCTAGAAACGTAACTCTATTTTTCATAGAGGTTTAGTAAGCAATTGGCATATACGAAATTATTGGTGATATTCGTATTTTTGAATATATTTTTGTATTTGTGCGGAAATGTTTGTATTTCATCCACATTGATTGTTTCGCACTGCTTTCTCCACACAAATACGACTGCAAAACTTCTTCCGTACACGATATCTTTGTTCACGTAACTCTATTGTGTAGAGAGGTTCAAATTTTCCGCGTTGCTTGGTCTGCACAACTTTTTCCATACACGTTATTTGTGGAGACCCCACCAAAGGGAATAGTTATTGTAGTAAATGGGTAATGTATACGAAGTTATTGCTAATATTTTATATATTTCGAACCTTGGCTTGTGCAAAAGTTCTCTTTGTATGGATATCTGCACTTTTCACTAAGTGCTAATATTATTGCTAATTTATGTTCATATGATTGATAATATTTTTATTGTAAATAATGTTTCAAATATCTATTTATTTTTGTTGTCATGCAAAAATGTTTTTTGTGCGGATGTATGCACTTTTAACTAAACACTTTTATTGCTAATATTTTAGTTATAGGTAATGCATATCAGTAGTCAAGTGAGTAAAAGTAGTCCAGAGTGAACACGAAGTTGTGTACAAAACTGCATTTCAATTGGCCAAAATATTTTTTGTAGCAAAAAAAGCTCTCAAGTTTACAATGTGAAGATGATAACATTGTTTATGCACATATTATTGATAACATTTTAATTGTAAATAATGTATACTATTGTTATTTAAGTAAATTTCAATTGTAAATAATGTTTCAAATTAGCATATGTGTAGAAGTGCAAGGAAATTCCATCGTGCAGACAAAGCTTTCAATGTGCGAATCACTGCATTTGGTACTTTAGTATTAAATAATTGCAATACCACCGAAGCAAGCAGTGGACTTATACAATTGTTTCTAATACTTTAGTCATAAACTATGTGTGTCTACCTATCTCTACAGCTAATTAAGTGGGGTCTGCATTTCATCCACACTTTTGTCTCAACTGATGCTTTCTCCGCACTACTTGCTTGGACATGTTTCCTCCACGGACATTATGAGATAGAGTCCACCAGCATTCACATTGAAGGCATTTATATTTTATTTTTTCAATAACACCAAGACAAGTGGTGGGTCGATACAATATTATTGCAAATATTTTAATTATAAATAATGCTTTTGTTGCTAATATTTTAGTAATAAATATTCTTTATTTGCTAGATTTTGTTGTTAGACAATTTGATGAGTTTAGAAGTACCTCCTTGGATTATGCTCTTGTGCAGAAATGTTTTTTGTGTCGATGTATGCACGTTGACCTAAACACTTTTATTTTTAATACTTTAGTTATAGATAATGCATATCAGTAGTCAAGTGAGAAAAAGTAGTGCAGATTGTACACAAAGTTGTGTACAAAACCGCATTTCATTGATCTGAATCTTTGTTTGTAGCAGAAAAAGCTTTCAAGTTTGTATTGTGCGGATGATAGAGTTGTTTATGCACATATTATTTATAATATTTTAATTATAAATAATGTATACTACTATTATTTAAGTAAATTTCATTTGTAAATAATGTTTCAAATTAGCATATGTGCGGAAGTGCAGAGAAATTCCATTGTGCAAACAAAGTTTTCAACGTGTGAATTGTTGCACTTGGTACTTTAGTATTAAATAATTGCAATACTATAGAAGCAAATGGTTATATGATTTTTGTTAATATTTTGGTCATAAATGATGTGTTTCTACATGTCTTTATAGCTAATTAAGTGGGGTCTGCATCTCGCCCACACTTCTGTCTCAGTTCATGCTTTCTTCGTACTACTTAATCTACACAACGACATTTGCATAGCTTCTTTCGTGTATATTATGTGTGGACATGCTTCCTCCATAGGCGTTGTGAGCTAGATTTTACCAGCATTCGCATCGAATGCATTTATATTTGTTGTTTGTTATAACATGTTGAGTATGGAGCATGATTGTTTAGAGGTCTTTGTTTCAGCTGGATGTATACCCTAGGAATTTTGTACACCCCTCCACACAGGGAGGTGCGGGGGGACACTTGTCCCCCTCGCGGGGATTCAGGGGGGGTGATCCCCCCTGGCTGGGGGTCTAGGGGCCAATGGTCCCCCAGTAGGGGTTTTGGGGGCAGCGCCCCCGAAGCTAAAAACAAATGTAAAATTTCCTTGTAAAAGCATAGTAATTTCTAGCCAATCTAGGTCGTTCATTATGCGGATGATCTGACAGTAGAACTTATGTTTAGTTTATGGTTTTTTGCCCTAGAAGGCAACCCCTCTCTTTGTATGAGGGCATTGTATTGAGGCTATGATATAGATATGTATTCTCTGAGCGAGAAACAGAGAGGTGAGACTGAGAGAGAAAACAGAGGATATTACAGTGGATCTGTTGTAGGTTGTGTCTCTTCATTTTGCTGGATAATAGAAAGGAAGGACTGGCTATTCGGGGTGGACGTAGCCCAAACTAGGTGAACCACGTATATCTATGTCTCTCTGGTTTTATGCGTTTTCCGTGTTTATATTTATGAAATATTCTATGTGTTCCATTGATCTGTAATATATAATTTTCTAACATAACACCAAGGCAAGTGGTAGACCAATATGTTATTATTGTGAATATTTAATCGTAAATAATGTTTTTTATTGTTAATATTTTAGTATTAAATATTTCGTATTTGCTTTTGAAATATTTTAATTATAAGTAATGTGTATTTTAATGTTGTCAAAGACTAGCAATCTGATATCATTGAACACAAGCTTTCTTTATGGTTATGTGGTAGTCTATTGCGCGAAGGAAGCTTTCAAGCTTTAATTCTGCAAATGCTTGCATTTTGTATTAAAGGCTTTTGTAGATTTTTTTTCTAGGAACTGATATGTAAGTGTTGAGTTTTACTGCGAAAAAGTTCAAAGCTAACATGCAATATCAATTTTCATTTATCAAATTTGATATCGCACATTATAATTGTTATCTGTGTAGTATAAATTAGTGTTTATAACATATTTTATTGCATGATTACTGTTAACACCTAGGTTGTTCCCTATGACTCCCAAGGGAATACAGCCGGGGTAACCACTAACCAAGGTTTGGATTATAGGTCTTAGCCTACCTATAATCAAAGAGGGCTCTCTCTTTAAGTTTTGGCTCTATTTTGTGAAGATTTTAGGCTAGTTATAAGTTTCAGTTTTTGTTTGAGACTTTGGTTTTGAATTGTTGTTGTGAGAAGGGCATGAAATGTGTGAAAGATGCTAGTCCATTGGGTACATGGAGTCAGAAATCTGAGACAGTCCTGGTGCCTGTGATGGAAAAAGTTTTACTGCAAGGCTAGATGGCTATTCTTAATATAATTTCTGATTAGTGAGCGAAACAATGAGAAATGGAATTACAGACAGTGTGATAACAATTTGAACAACAATTTCTACTCAGTAGCATACATGAATTACTAAATAGTAACTGTGAAATATTCAGGGTTTATTGGAGCAGTTAAGAATTCCAATTAAATAGCTGAAGTCATAGAAAACATTTATAGTGAAGATAGATTGAGATCAGGGTGTCTCCATGGATAAATCCTGAGCTATTCTTTTTCTTTCTTCCTAGATTTAGAACAACATATGAGAGTTGTGAGCTTTAAACAAATAACAAAACATTAACAGAGATAGAGAACACTTATTATATTAAACCATAGCACTAGAATCCTGTAGCATTCAATGGTTCCAACACAGCATGCATCAGTAAGACCCAATTCCTGTAAACTCCAAAGCTTTATTTATATCATCCTTTCAGCAATTACAGCTGAGTTCTCCTTTCTTCATAAGAAAACAACAATCACCCCTCCTTCAAGCTTATGCGAGGGGGAATATTTACAATCAGTTTTACAAAAAATCTAACCGCTGAGTCATTTGATGGATTAAATACGCTCACCAACTTTAAAAAATAGCAGATAAGGAAGTTATTGCTACCCTAAATGTAAGATAAGTAGTCTTTAATTCTGTCAGAACTCTTCTTGACCTTTGGAGGACACTGAGTCGGTTGAGCGTTCTCCATTAATACTGAATGATGTGTCTTTATATTCTGTCATGTTGTAGCTTTCTCGGCTCTGTTACCTGTGGCTGTCAGTGTTGCTTTTAGTGGCCGAATCTTCCTGCTGAGTTGGCTCATTCCACTTTTCCAGCCATAGTGTATGCATCATATTTTCTGAATATGATGACTTATATTTTTCGATGACAAAACTTTGATGAAAACCTCCTGCTTATAGTAACAACTGTATCATTGAGGTCCACCATTCCTGTGTAGGCAATTGATGCCTCAAAATTGCATCTAAGGTTTCATCTGCCTTTGTGTATTTATAGAAGTTTGGAGGCACTTCAAACAAATGTCTGATCTCATTCATAATAAAAAATAAGTTCTCTATTTTGTCATAGAGACTTTGCCCACATGCTGGCCCTGTTACCTGTGAAGTGCTTGATCCTTAACTGATCTGATTGGTGGCAAATGTGTTCACTCTTTTTGCATAAATCTCATGTGATAGCAGTCTCCCTGCACTGTTCAGCAAGCTAGGAAGACATCTGCCCTGTAATGCTGCAAACTTGTCCGTGAATTTGTTGACCTCTGTTTGCATGTCCTGGCTTCTTCTATCCAATGTCTGCATCAGGATTTTCAATGTGAGGACCCTCTTTATCAGCTGGATGGTTTCAGTTCTGTTGGAGATTCCTATTGCTGCCAGCTGAGGACCTGTCCGGTTATTAAGCACATTAATCATTCTGTTGGCTATCTCAGGCATACTGCCTAGAGATGCCCTTGCTCTATGGACTTCCTTTTGTGCTTCACCTGTGAGCTCCATTTGCTCATGGATGGTCTCAATATATTTCCATTGATCGGTTATTGATTGGCCAATGTGGGTCCACAAAATTGTCTTGACCTCAGCCACCACTATGTCAAGGGTGAGCTCTTTCTCCAGCTCCTTTATCTTCTCCTTGAGAGCTTTTATTTCTCTCCCTTTTTCAGCCACATTTTGCCTGGATTTGTCATATTTTTCATTTAGCCTAGCCAAATTCTCCTTGGCTCCATTCAGCTCTGTCATCTGGGCTTCTAGGACCTTGATTTCACTCATCAATTTCTGCATATCAAGGCTCGGAGCCTGCTCTGAGGTTTGTGCTGGTGTTGATGTTGATGTTGATGGAGCTGCCTGCTCTGTGGGAGGAGAAGTAGTCTGTGGGGGCTCCTCAAGGTTTATGACCTCTGGAGGGGGCTATGAAGTCTGACCTCCTTCTTTCTGTTGTAGGGCTGCCTGCAGTGCAGCCTCTATGTCCTCCAGCTTCCCTTCTGTTTGCACTAGCTGTTTGTGCAGTGCTACCAGCAATGTTGCTACCTCCTGGTCTTGTCTTTGCTGGGCAACCTCTTCTGTTTGAGGGTGAATTGTTGTTGGGAGCTTAATATTTTTTCTTAGAGCTGCAAGGTCTACATCTCTTATTTTGAGCAGTGATTGTATGGCCTTTGGATCCTTTGGGTCATGCCCAAGCTCTATGATTATATCCTCCAAAGACTTGATCCTGTTGTCTTTGGCCTGAGAGGATGCTTTCTCCAACTCAAGTTGGGCAGATGTATTGTTTAGGCTGTTTTCCAACCTATTTTCCAACAGTGTTTTATCTGCCAGTGTTGCATAGACCATCTCACCCGTTTGCTTGTGAAGCTCTATTTGGTCCATAGGGTGGATGTCCTTGGCAAGAACCTCAAGGTTGGTTCTTATATAGTCTGCAGCTGACTGTGGTTGTAGCATGGTGGGCATGAAATGAATCATGGTCATTTTCCCTTCTGTGATGTCATAGGCTGACATAAGCCTATGTTGATTGGTAGGGGCCATCTTAAGCAACTGGTTGTAGATTTGGAGCCTGAGTGGCTCATTTCTCCTTTTAATATCAATAAATTGTTGCTTGATGCATGTCTCTACTCTTCTTTGCTGACTTGAGGAGCTGACCTCTCCTCCAAGGGTTCTTTCTTGTTCCTGCTGAAAGGAACTGGTAGATGCCTCCATACTCGGTGGGCCCATGCCCAATGATTGCCCCATAGGCATTTATTCCTCGGAGAGGGGATTCAATCTCTGCCTTTTCTCCCCTTGATTTGTGGATGTGGTGAGGGGAGTCTCCTGCTCTCTATCCCTCTTCTTTCCCTTTTCCTCTTTCTGTGGA
>APFE031077623.1:10368-94248 GCA_000404065.3 Pinus taeda | reverse complement strand
GCACAAGAAGGATGGATCATGGTGCATGTGTCCAGATTAGAGGGAGCTCAACAAGCTCACTATTAAAGATAAGTTTCCCATTCCTGTCATTGATGAATTACTGGAGGAATTGCATGGATCAATTTACTTCACCAAGTTGGATCTTCGTTCAGGATATCATCAAATCAGAATGAAGACTGAAGACATTCCAAAAACAACATTTAGAACTCATGAGGGTCATTATGAATTTTTGGTCATGCCTTTTGGCCTTACCAATGCACCTTCAACATTTCAAGGTTTGATGAATTCAATTTTCAAACCATTCCTTAGAAAATTTGTGTTAGTATTTTTTGATGATATACTAATCTACAGCAAGTCTTGGAAGGATCATGTTGAACATGTTGACAGGGTGCTACAACTATTGGAGGAAAAACAATTATATGCAAAAAAGATCCAAATGTTTCTTTGGAGTAAAAGAGGTGGAATATCTGGGTCATATTGTATCTCATGAAGGAGTTAAGGTAGACCCTAGCAAAATTAAAGCCATTAAGGAATGGAAAATCCCCACTCCATAAAGCATCTGCGAGGATTTCTCAGGTTGACAGGGTATTATCGCAAGTTTGTTAAGATTTATGGGAGAATAGCAGCACCTCTAACAACACTATTGAAGAAAGATGCATTTTCATGGACTCTAGAAGCAACAAAGGCCTTCGAACATCTTAAAGGGGCAATGTGCCAAGCCGGTATGTCCTATGTCTCGGACGCGGACCGAGACCATCACCCTTGGAGAATTGTTCCTGTTGAGACAAGGGAAAGATGTCAACGTCCAGCTTGGCCATCCATTCTGATTTGGCAGACTGACTGAAGTGTACATCTTCCGCCTCAATGGTTGCACGAACCAATGCCGAAGCCACGAATTGATTTGATGGAAAATCCATGCCGGAGGACAGAAGCTATATGGAATAACCAAAAGTGGATCCTCCAGAGATACGCTGACCATCAAGTACCACTAGGATTTATATCAAAAGGGAAAAGGACCAAAAAAAATCTGCCTTAGGAATTAGACCTGATACACCAGAAACATCCCTTCTGACAAAGATATAAATGCGGGCCAAAAATCATCAGAGAAAAGTATGGAAGTGGCTGCATGCATTAATCAGAGACAAGATATCCCAGCAATACCGCCAGCAGAAAATAGAAAACCAGAAAATTCAAAATTTTCCGGTGACAGGAAAGGATGAGCTCAAGCAGCTGACTCCTGTTGGGAGACGATCTTCAGGAAGCTGCTTCTTGACATACAGTGCAGCAACAGAAAAATTCTATCACGCATCACCATGAACCAATGCTGATACGAAAATCAGAGCATGGTTTGGAGATGTATATAAATCTTCTGAAAATTCTTTTGGTTGCCCCTCACCAGCTTGCAGGATCAGATTCAGACATATAATTGTAAAAAAAAACCATAGTTAAAGTGTTATGGTAAAACTAGATCCAAAACCTCGAGCGAAACCGAGTGGAGAGCACCCTGGGTGAATCAGTAAAAGCTTCATATGCTAGAAGGTTCAGAGCATATGTTCAAAGTGATGTGGGAGTATTTATCAGACCAGGGGAGACCCTATGTAATACAAATTCTTAAACCGCTGCCCGAAGAGGGAAACAAAAAAGGAAGTTAGAGATGTAAGAGAGAAGGGAAAAGGCCAAATGTCAGAGAAAGAGAGGGAGGTGATGCCGGAAATAGGAGAGAAGCCAATCATCTCAGAGATATTTCTCCGCATCCAAGGGAGTACATGATAGGGTCCAGTGAAATACTGAAGGAGAACAATGGAAGGCAAGAGAGTTACCTATAGCTTGCAGACAGGTGCTCTCCAGCTCGGCAGCTCAGTAGTTCAATAGCTCTCCCCCCCTGTTCATTATTCTATCTTCCGAGCCATAGGATTTTGTTCAACAACCAACAATCATTTCCATAAACAAGTTTCTGAAGGGTCATGCATTCATATCTCATTGCAGATAATAAAATATTTAATGTTTTGTAATTCTATGAGTTTTTAGACTCGGCTTTTTCTAACAGTAGGGAAGAATCAAATTTTGAATTATGCAAACTTCTTCTAGAACACAAAATTGAAGTAACAAGAGATTGATTTCAACTTTATTTAAACTGATTTAAATAATTAATTTGATTTAAATTGATTTTCAATATTATTATGGTTTATATTTATTTCATATCAAGGTGATGTGTGATTTCATTTGTGTGTTAGTGGAGTTGACACATGTCTCATTTAAAATAAAAATAAATATTGTTTAAATACAAACTATGTATTTATTTGGTTAGTTTTTATTGAAAATATTATAAAACATTCATAATCTTAGTCTCATTGTGTGTTTAATCTATCATTAATTACAACTCACTTGTAGTAATAATATTTCACTCTCACTCAACCATAAATAAAATATTTAGACTTCATGTAAAATAACATCATTCTATATCAATTTTAACAAAAAGATAAAGTAATTAGAAGTAAAAATAAATCTTATATTTTCACTTTAGTATGAAAAAAAGATATATTTTTAAAAATATTTCCATACAAAAGCTAAATTATTTAAATATACACATTAATCAAATAAATTATTTAAATAATCATGTTAATTAATTTATCTTAATATCATTTCTATATATAAATAGAAATATAACATTTCAATAACTATAATAAAATTATTAAAATTTTAAAAAATTCAAATTAAATTATATATATATATAGTGGGTAAAACCTAGTTTACTATATTTTAAATATATATTTTAGTGAGGGGCTGTGTATATAACTAATATAGATTAATTTCAATCACGGACCTAGCAACTGATGAATGCAAATCTTTATGATGCACCTCAAATAAATTATTTTATCAATGCTTGTTAGGTACATTGTAATTGAAATAAATTTATACTAATTTTATTAAAACCATATCAATTTCAATTTTTGCAATTATCTGGAAAAAAATATCAAACAATTGTCCAAACTCCTCTCAGGCAGATTTTGAAATATTGCCACAAACCGCACGGTCTTGTCAAACTCCTCTCAGGCGGATTTTGAAATATTGCCAGAAACTGCACCGTCTTGTCGGCCATAATCCAGAGGTTCGGTTGGGGATACTAATCAATCTTATGGTGGGCAAATTCATGCATGGATGACACTTTCTGAATCAAACCATGTTTCTTACGACTCCTCATGCCGTGTTGGCATAGAATTAAACATGGTTATCTCATTTCTTGCTTATTGGGCACGCATCTTTTTCTTGTAAGTGGGATTTTTCCAAGTTGTACGGCGAACCTTCTCCCTTATACTTTTAAATAAATTAAGTGAAAATAGATGTATCGCATTAATCTAACAATTGTCCAAACTCCTCTCAGGCAGATTTTGAAATATTGCCAGAAACTGCACGCTCTTGTCGCCCATAATCCCCAGGTTCGGTTGGGGATAGTGATCAATCTTATGGTGGGCAAATTATATAGTCAATCATGCATGCATGACACCTTCTGAATCAAACCATGTTTCTTACGACTCCTCATGCCCTTTTGGCATAGAATTAAACCATGTTTATCTCATTTCTTACTTATTGGGCACGCATCTTTTTCTTCTAAGTGGGATTTTTCCAAGTAGTACTGGGAACCTTCTCCCTTATACTTTTAAATAAATTAACTGAAAATAAATGTATCGAATTAATCTAATAATTTCCGTTAATATTATAAGATAAGTTATCGTTTAATAATATAAGTTTATTAAGTATATTGATTCAAGTAAAACCACCTTACTTGGTATAACTAATTTCTATTTCTTACGTGGTATAACTAATTTCTATCTCTAGTTGTATGATAGAGATTTTCACTACTACCAAATGCTTCTATATTTTGGCCAATAACTTTTAAAATATTAATTTTATAATTTAATTAATAATTAAAATATATATTATTGTAAAAATTAATTTTTAATTTTAATAGCCCCACAATGATAATGATATGATTAAATATATATCTAAAAAAATTAAAATTTAAAAATTAAGATAATATAACAATAATAATAAAATATATCTCTTATATTAAAAAAATTAAAATTAAAATTAAGATATATAACAATTGATAATAAAATATTTCTCTTATATTAAAAATAACAAATTTAAAATTATCTAAAAAATAATATCTTTATTTATATGAAAAATTATAATTTTTCAGCAATAATATAATATTAATAATAATTATCAAAACATTATCAACATCACAAATAATGATGATGATGATTATGATGGTTAACGTCCACCGAGACCAAACATTGGTCTATCGGACCTAAAGAAACAAACTATTTATTTTGATTTAAGATTTTATTCCTATGCTCAAAAAGCTTGGAGAGAAGCCTCCCAAGCTCACTATAATTTTGACATTGTAAAAGGCTAGGAAGGTCAGTATTGTAACAAAGATTGTGAAACTGAGATCTAATGTGGTTGTACGCAGGGCACTCTAAGAGGAAGTGGTTTTCATCATCGATATTCCTATTCTCACATATATGGCAGATCCTTTCCATCCATGGCGTTTTAGGAATTGCCCAACGCCCTTTTCACTATGGAGCTCATGAGAATTCGTTCTAATCTTTGCTATATTAATTTTCTTCTTTGAGCTAGTTAAAATAGAGAGATACTTTTGATCTTCTCGGGTGGGGTTGATGACCTTCTTATAATAACTTAATTTTCTTTTAGCCGCTAAATCTTTCTCACACCACAATTTTCTTTGAACTTAGAAGTAACAATATCTTTAATGTTATTTATGTTTTGCAATGCATCATTCTCGTTGATCTCCCAATAGTTTAACCAGGCCCTTGTGTCTTTATGCCACCCCCAATTGAGCCTTAGGTGCTTTTGGCTAGAATTTTAAGCTAGCTTAGGAAGTCTATGATCGTCTATGTTATTGAGTTTGTGCTTTGTACAACAGAAACTTAATCATAGCTAGGCTCTCAATAGCGGAAATACATGCTTCTATAAGGAGAATAGGATAGGGTGTATTACTTTTAATTTTCAGGTTTAAGTTATAAAACGCTTCTGGATTTGCTCAATATTTCTCCATGATTCTCTGGAGATGCTGCAGCCCCTAACTTCACAGCCATATAAGATAACAGGAGTGACTAAAGTTTCAAAGAGGAACTTCTTTTTATCCCACATTACGAGGTTTGCTGTTTTACAGTTATTTTCAAGACCAAAATAAGCTTTCCATCCCCCATTGATCCTTTTCTCAATGATATGGTTCTAGTTGAGCTTGTGATGGATATCAATTCCTAGGTACTTGTAAGAATACACTTCCTCTAAGTTAATATTGTCATACGCAAAATTAGCGCAAGTGTCCTTCTTAGATTTGATAATCATAATTTTTGTTTTGTGTGTGTTAACATTCATACCCATGGTAGAGCAGAAACCCTTAAGAAGCTTGAGTTGCTTATCAAGATCAGAAGGGCACCTTGCCAAAAGAACAATATCGTCAGCATAGAGAAGAAGGATAATGACTATCCGAGCTAAGATTGTGCCACCACATCCTGCTTCTTCTAAATAACCTTCGAGCTTATCGATGTAAATGCCGAATAGAGTAGGGGAGAGGGGGCAACCTTGTTTAACTCTGATGTTACACTTAATATCTTTTGACCACCCCTCATTGTTCGTTAGCTTGGCAATTACATTCTCGTAAAACCTTATAGCAGCAACTCTTAACTCAAGAGGAACCTTTAGCTCTTCTAACCTCTTCCAAAGGTTATATCTAGGAACCGTGTCGAAAGCCTTTCTAAAGTCTACAAAGCAGCAAAATAAACTGGATTTATCATTACGACATTCCTCCGCAATGATCCTTAGCGTAACAAGGTGGTCTGTTGTTGAGTGATGCCTTCTGAAACCTGCTTGGCCTTTAGCCCGCTTACCTTCACTTTCAAGCCATATGCTTAACTTTTGTTCCAGAATACTACCATATAATTTGGCTAAGAGAGGGCTGATCATAATTGTTCAATAATTAGAAGGGTTATTTGTATCTCCACTTTTAAAAATAGGGATAACGAGGTTCTCAGTCCAAGGTTTAGGGAACCCTTGCTTCACAGCTTGATTGAAAAGCTTGTGTATGTGGGGGATGAGGACAGGGCCTCCAATTTTTAATATTTCTGCCTGGTAACCTTCAATGTCCTTAGCTTTCCCATTTGCGAGGCGATTAACCCCAAACTTAATGTCTTCTAAAGAGAAGACTTCTTTCGTTGTGAGCAGGGTATCCAAATTATCCGTGACATTAGGAGATTCATAAAGCTTTTTAAGATAAGAATTCCAATCGTGAAGAGCAATTTTATTATTATCCTTAGTCTTCCTAGTCAGAATCTGCCTCCAAAATTTCTTAGGAGCCACCTTAGAGAGGTGTAAGAGATACTCCTGTCTTTGACGAGTGTACTGCCTCTTTTTCCTTCTAGTTAGGGCTTTGTATATTCTTATCTTGTCCATTTTAAGAGAATCATCAACAGCTTCCTTAATTTCTCTCCTCGCATTTTTACAATCTTTGTCATACCAAGGATTGGTTTTGCTATTTCTTTTATTATTTGAGACTTCAATTGAGAACTTTTTAATAGAATATGAGAGTGTTGTAGTAAAATTATGATATAGGTCTTCTATGTTATCTATACTAGATAAAGGAGGCAAATTAGTTTTTAAATCATTTAGAAAGAGGTTCTTTTTATTTTTATCAAATATTAAGTTCTTTTGGTTGTAAGTATTGTTTTCTATGGGAACTCTATGCATGACAAAATTGAGGGTTATAAGTAAAGGCCTATGATTGGAGTCAGGCTCGTGGTCGTTTAAGATGTCAAAGTTTATCATTCCGTTGTATAAAGGAAGATCAGAAATAACGTAGTCTACCACGCTGCTACCAAGTCCATGGATGCAGGTCATCTTGCTGGAATTGGGCCACTTTTTTAGACCGTTGCAAATTATGAGATCCTGAGCACTACAGAGCTTGATAAGCTGTGACCCAAACAAATTTTCCCCGAGGTCTTCAGAGCTCCTTTTGTACCTACTAGCCAGGGTAGGGTCTTCGTCTAACCAAAGAGGATTAGGGTTGGAATGATTGCTTAAAGATTATTTTTATAACTCACCAATAAAGATTATTTTTTACCTCAACAATCTTTCTCTCTCTCTCTATATATATTTAATAAATGAATTCATAACTGTTTTTGACTTACCATCCTAACAACCTAATTTTAATTAAGATTATATATTGATTTAAAATTTGGTATTAGTGTATATAATTAACCATTAGTTTATTTCATTTAGATAATTATTTCCATAAAAGGAAATAATAAATAAGAATAAATATTTTATACTAACAACCTAAGGTTATTATTTTTATTTATTTATTTGGACCTAAATTTTACTTATTTCCATGGAAGAGTATTATTATTAATAATAATATAATAATTAATAATAATAATAATATAATAATATTAAAATTTTTTTTTAAAATATAAAATTATTTACTACTAAACAACTTAAGGTTATTATATTTTAATAAATAAAGTAATTTACTTTTAAAATACTTTTCACTTATTTATGGGCCTAATTTACTTAATTTCATGAATATTAATTATTTATTATAATATTTTTAATATATATATTATATATTATATATTATTATATATTAATTAGAAATAATAATAATTATAATTCTTTAAATAATAATAATATTAATTTTTTTTTTTTAATAAATTTGACCTGAGTGCTATATAGCCGTTCGAGTCTCTCCTGAGACTATTTAACAGATGTAGCTGGATTTGTTTCTTCAACTTGTCGTGACGATGAACCACACTAGTTGGTTCGAAAAGCGTCGACAAATGTCTGTCTACATGTGATTTACGACGAAGTTATTCTTTCAATTCAATGTTTGGTAAGTCTTGAAACTTCTGGCTCTGCCAGGCTCCAGGTGCACCTGTACGTAGCTCTACACATGGATCTCCCACAATGGTCGATCTACAAAGGCCTCATCCTACGGCTCAGGATTGCTGGTCTAAGGTTAGGGTAACTACCTTGGGGGTAGCCCGGAAGCAAAACCATTTGCCCCATTTTCTCACTATGGAGGTAGCTTTACGCCTGGTTTTCGGTTTAGCACACATTTGCAGGTTCTTGGAGGAATACTTGCAGGTTATGAGCTGGGTAAGTTTTCTAAATTTATGCCCTTCATGATTTAGCTGAGTTTTCATTACTCCTACCTCTGTTTTCCTCCACTAATATTTAATGGGGTTCCATTGCCGTATTCGGTAGGAAAGTCTGCTACTCTTTCAGGACCTCACCATCCGGGTTGTGAGCTTACTCAAGTTGCACAAAATTTTCAGCTTGATGATGACATATACTCCAGCTCCACCTTGTGGGGTTTTCACCTCACTCCTAGAAGAATGAACACTCCAGAAGCAACATTTCTCCCTTTTGCTGACTCAAGTACAGCTAGGGTTTCTTAAATCTACTTGTCACTATTCAATTTTCTTTATTTCTCGCTTAATGGTTTAAAAACCCTAACTTATTGCCGCTCTGTCTCTACAGGGGTTCATGCAGAGGCTTCGAACATAATCATCAAGAGTTGGTTCAAGGGATGAAACAATGCTTATGTTGTCAACACTTCCAAGTTGGCATTCGAATCTAGTTTTTGTTCAATTGCTATTGAGGCAACTTAGTGTTTCTGGGTTTTTAATGGAGACTGTAGCCTAGGGTTATGACTACTTTGTTTTGTTCGAAGTTGATTAGAATATAATATGGGTAAGCTAGTTGTTGATGTTATAGCTGATAAGACTGGTTTGTTAACTGGAGCTAGGGTATCGAGCATGAACTGTGCCTGCATGGATCTCATGCCTTAGTTACTCTATTTGTTTGAACTGAACATTGGTTCTATGTTTAAAAAAAATACAAGGCGAACTCGTCCCTTAATCTGTATAACATTCCACTGGTTCGAACAACTTTTCCCTCTGTTCAGTTTTATGGTAACCTTGCCATTTATATTCAGTACAAATTACTACGTGGTTTCTTTTCCAGTGTTATCACATCACAGAACTTGTGTTTTTATTGGAAATAAGACTTAGTCACGTTTTATTCAATGCATAGTTTCAATTATCTTTCGACATGGGTCTGCCACAACTGAACCTCAGTCAGTTGTCTCTTTCTTTTAAGTTTCTGATGCGACAGATTAATATTATGTTTGACATGGCTGATTCCAAGCAAATAGTTATGAGAAATCTTGTAGGTTTCCATGGTGTCGTTTCTCTTGATTACGGTAGTTTTTGTCTTTTGTATAAAAGGAATGTATAGAATAACTCTCTCTCAACAGCTAACAATTTGGTTGGTATGGTGTCTATTCCGCCAAAACCCTTTACATTTGCATCTATGTTTCCAGTGAACGACTTAATGTGTCCTCTTAGACCACCCTATTCTAGTTTTTGTTTCAATGCACCTATGTGTTCTTGTATTTTGATGGGTAAAACCGTTAAGAACCCAACCACTATTTTTGATAATGAATCATTTGGTGCACAATATTTACTAGGACATAACTGTATGCCCAATAATTTATTCATTAACACTTTAACATCAATTCTTCACATGTATAATAAATTTTGAAATATAACTATATATCTAGAACTTTCATTCATTACACATTAACATCAATCCTTCAGATGCACGGTAAATTCTGAAATGTAACCATATGCCCACAACTTTCATTCATTAACATATTAATGCCTATTTACAAAATTATTGTTCTCAAAATAGGAGTTTTCCCAGTTCTCTAGCATGAATAGTTTTCCATAGTCTAGCTTCATGAATATAATTATATTTTCATATTTCATAATAGAACTTTCTCATTGTCTCTTTCATAACAAAACTTCTAACCAAGCAAGTTCTATTTAATTGTACAATACTACCATTCCGCAACTAATTAATTAAATTAACTAGGTACTTATGTTGGCATTATGATGCATACGTTGTACTTGATGGAAACCCACTTGTAGAACAACTCGATTATATATGGTAACTGAATGAATCTACGTAACTAGATGAATCTACATGAGAGATATCAGATGTGACAGAATGCATGGCAGTTGTGTTTACAGATGTGACAAAATGCAAGGCAGTTCAAAGAAATCAATTCAAAAGTAATGTACAATGGAAAATCACATTATAACAGGTTAATTTAGAGGGAAAAAGCAATGGTACAAAAGAATAGGATGAAGGAACAAAGGACTACAGATCAGAATCAAGAAGTTGAAGAAAATGAACATTTTCAGGTATGTTAAGTTGTATACGTGGGTTCACTGTACAAAAAGAGAGTATACGTATGCATGCACTTTCATAGAATAAAAATCGCGTGTGGGATGGAAAATTAAGGAAATTAAGGTGAAAGAATACCAAGGGTCAATACCATGGTATTAGCCTACAATATTGAGCAGAGTAACAGTTATTTGATCCCATATAAGAATACCACAAGCTCTAAGTGTTGTTTTGGTATGAGGTATTGAGAAAGGATAAAAATATATAAGGAGGAGAAGATCAAAGGGCTATGAGTAGAAGTAATGAATATCTCATGAAGTGTTAGATCAAAAGCAAATATGCATGTTATGATGCTTTTCTTGATCTAAAATAAGTATGCACCTAAGTGCTTGATGATGGATGAGATTTAATGATGGATCGGGATCATAATGACTTATCATTATGTGATATGATAATGGGTAGGCTAGATTTGATTGATAACACACAATTTATCCTTTATATGTGATGATCTGGGTATGTATGAAGTCTGGAATTGCAGTGAAGTTATAAGTAAGTATTTGCAGATCTATACGCTGGTTCACTTTGGTGAAGTTGCGTATACACGCTGGTTTGGCTCTTCCAAGTAGCGTGTGCAAAAGAAAAGCTTGATGTTTAGGGATGCTTGATCTATCAGATTAGTGCTTATATTTTACTGGTGTCTGTTATTGAAGTATTCTTAGATCTGAAAGTAGAACTGAATGCATAAAGAGTTTGTGTTTGATTGATTGATTTATTGAGTAATAAGGGTGATCCTTGTTGCCATCTATTTAGAACTCTGTAAATTGACTGTAGATCTTCATAATGTCACTCATTGGTACAATTTGTGGTTCAAAGGTTTTATGATTCAGTATCTTTATAGGTATACGCAGGTTGGGCTAAAGGAAGTAGCGTATACAAGCAGGTTGGCTTCATTGAAGGAGCATATAAATTTTGACACATGACCTTTGAGGTTACAGTTGGTTCTGGTTGTTGATGCTGTATTCTGGGTTCAGATTTGGGTACTGGTTACAATGATTTGTCTGTTCTAGTTGATTGGTTGAATTTGATTAAGTTTGAATGATTGTTTGATTTAGTATGTCAGAGGTTCAATGATTGTTTGATTCAGTATGTCATAGGTTCAATGGTTTTTTGATTCAGTATTTCGGAGGTTTGAGTGATTGATTGATTCAATTATGGTTGATTAAGAGATTGATGATTGGATTTCAGTGATTGCTTGATGCAAATGTATCTGATGGTTGTATTGTAGTGGTGATTGATTTTGAGCTTCAATATTACTAATGGGTCCAGTGTGAAAATTTGATGAAACGTGGCCTTCATATTGTAGTGTTGTGTACCAGGAGTATCCAGTCTGAAAATTCATGAAACATGGTCCCTGGAGGATACTGAGGGTTGGAGCCTTCAGTGAGGAATTCGAAGCTTCCTACCAGTAGTGGCTGGTGATTTGATCACGGGGTTGGAGCTCCTTTCTAGTAGCAGTTGGAGAACGAGTGAAGGTTGTAGCCTTCTGTAGGTCGAAGCCTACGTACTAGTAAACATATCGACTACTACAAGAACTAGGGGGTTGTGGCTCCCTTCTTGTAGAAGCTAGAGAATGAGAGAAGGCTGTAGCCTTCTGCAGGTGGGTGCTTGCGTACTAGTATGATCCTGCACCAATACAAGATTGTAAATATATTATTATTTATATTAAAATAAGACAGAGACAACAACAATATGTGGTTTTTCTCCTACATTGGGTTTCCACCTTAAATCTTGGTGTTCATGTGTGTTTCTTATGTGTGATGGTTTATTTTGTTATTACTACACATGGTTATTGTTTAATCTTTAATAATTAAAGTACTGATGCACTGATTAAAGATCGACATATGATGAATTAACTGAATCATAAGATCATTGGATATAAGTTGGTTGCCTTAAGAACAGTTGCATTCACATGCAAGTTCCCTTCACTGAAGTAGCATATGTAAATATGATTATGGAAATGAAAAAGTTATTGATTTATAAATACTGATTCACCCTCCCCCCCTCAGTGTTATTCCCAACAATTGGTATCAGAGCATGTCCTTTGGCAGAAGCTTGATCACTTGAAGGAGAACCATAATAAAAATGGGAAAGAAGCAAAATAAGGAAGCAACTCAAAAGAAGAATACATCTCAAAGGAACCGTGACAATGGAAGAGAAAATTGGCCATTATGTGGAAGAAACTCTTCGGATTCAGAATCACCTAAGATTGAAGATGAACAAGAAAAATAATTATCAGGTACGAATTTGTTGTTCTCTAGTGATACATTTCTTTGTTCATTTGAAGATAATGAATGTGACAGAGAAACAATTGAATTTTCTCTTATGGGTGAAAGAGAAAGAAATCAAATAGAGGCAGAATTTAAAAAGCTCACAAACACAATTAGAGATCAACAAGATATATTGGACAAAATGGAGTGTACCTACAAAGAAGAGATTACAAGGTTAAAAGCTCAGTTAGAGGAAGGAAACAAATTAAGGAAACCGTATGAGGAAAAGGAAGATTAAATTCAAAGGCTGCAGGATGAAGTGACATCATTGAGAAATGAAGTGAATGGAAAGGAGACAACAACCAAGAAACTTATAGAAAGAACCAACTACTGTGAAGGTCTTGAAGCTGTGGTCATTTCTCTAAAAGAAGATATCAAAAATTCAAATGATCAGAATGAAGAACTACTCCAAGAATTTTAAGAACTAGAAAATGAAGTTCTCAAATTAAGGCAACAAGTGGAAGAAGGAAGAAAAGCTGAAGAAATCATGAAGCAATATCTTGAAAATGAAGAGGAATATTAGGTTGAGGTAAATATCCTAAAAGGTAAATTAAAGGAAAAGGATAAAATTTTACGATTTCAAGATAGTACTAATATTTTGGATGATCTTCTTAGTAGTCAAAGATCTCCTTCCATCAAATCTAGTCTTGGTTTTCATGAAACTGTTAAATGTGAATCTAGCTCACAAATTGAAGCAAGGAACTCTAATGAAAAATATGAAATTCTCAACAAGGAGCTAAGAGGTCAAACCCATCAACAACCAAGGAAAGAAAATATTCAAAGAAAATCATTTACTCCTAAGTATGGAAGTGATAATCGGTTCTTTCCTCTAATGAATAATGTTGAATGTTTTATATGCCATGATTTTGGACATGTTGCAACTAGTTGTAGAAGTATAATGATTCAAGCTAATAACTGTCACAAAGAAAGATCATCAACTTCCAGGTACTTTAAGGGATATTTTTTTTCTTGCAATATGTTTGGTCACAAATCCATTGACTATTATAGAGGGAATATGAAACATATAAGATGTTATGCTTGTAACAAGTTTGGGCATATAGCACAAGAATGCATGAGCAAATTTCGTCCAACATACCAAAAGGAGAAAAATTCATCACACTCCAAGGTATGGAAGAAGAAGGAAGTATAGTTAGAAATATGTGGCATAACTTAGTATACAGATAGAACAAACTCAGGAGGAACTGAAAGTATGAAATTTCAGTGCTCTAATTCTCATACACAGTTATCATGAAGACAAGTCATGTATATACACGAGTTAGAAGCTGCACAATTGCGTATATGATGGTTTGATGAAGAAGTTGTGGGATAGACTCAGGAAAAGGGGTATGATATGGTTCAGTCAATTATCAATTATCTTTTCTATTTTGATTGATGATGATTAAAGATATGTAGAAGTGATTTTGATCCTCATAAGTTGTTGATGACTTGATGTATAACTAGTTGATGATGATGCCATGATGATCCTTACTGATATACGCAATGATTAGATCTGATAATGAACGGTTGGCACAGGTTTAGGGGGAGAATATGCTATGCTTCTAATAATGCATTGTTGGCATTATTTTTAGATGTCTTTGGTACCTAATGATTCTTATCAATGGTGATGATGGTTATATGGCTAAAGTGTTTAAATAATACATCATGCTATGTTACGGTTATGTGATTGCCCATGATGAAGTCTCAGATGATACTTGTATTGCTTGAGGTTACATAGTTGTTAGTTAGATCATATTTATGGATGATAGTGGATGAATTTTTGATGATGCATACAATACATGTATGTTTCTTACATGATGATCTTCATAAGGACAAGGAGAAGTACAAATATTGAGTACAAAACTTCATTATTTGATGATGAGTCACTCATTTCTCTTATGCGACTGTCATCATGCCTTCAAAGATGCATAAAGTTCATATGGGGCAGTTATGATGTAGGATTCCTATAGTTCTTGGCTCTCACATGGTTGAGGATTGTTGATGTTGATGGTATTAAGAAAGATTGACAAATGACTATGAGCTCATGGTTTGCTAGATACATATTGCTATCTCTTTGATGGATACACATTATGTTGGATACATGGATGATTAATTAAGTTGCATATTGATAAATATTGTTGGTTGGCCAAGAGAATGGTGTTATTGCAGGTCTCATGAAGACATAGCTATTTGAATACATGGATACTCGGAGACATGGCTTACATAGTCACATAGTCATGATGCCTTCTTACTTTATGATGATAGGTTTGACACTCACATATGTTGATTATCATGATTAATGTTTATCAGACGTGGGATGTTCCCTAGTTTTGATACATGGTTGATATATTGAGGGCTCTTGTGGAAAGATCATGAAGTTCTTGATGATGATATTATGATCATAGATGATGACTATGGTGTTTTCACATACATATGATATGATGTGAATGATTTTGTGTTACTGCTTGGAGATATGACATATGCCTAATTGATTCATGGAAGGTTGTGATAAGGCTTTTTCCACTAAGGAAACATAGCAAGTTGATCTCGATGAGATCAAGAGGATGAGTTGATATCTATATGCGACATACTTTGTCACAGGTTGATGATATTTACATGGTCATATCTCGGGAACTGATGATGGAAATATACAAGTTGTTGGTCTGGATGTTGCTGACATATGCTTATGGTGCATATCATATATGGTGTATGATATTTGCTGATGACTATCATGGTCTTGTTTAGATCTTTGGTATTTGTTATAAATGTCATGTATATCATTTGTTGTAGAGGTCATGTAAAGATCCATGATGTAATCATATGTCTCCATCTGTCATAGTATTTTAATGAGTCCTTTTTGGTCATATGATGTAATTTATACCCCCACTATGCATGGGAAGGATGATGTAATAATTGCTATATTTAAATCATGTATAAACTTTTGGTATATCCCCACTTGGTTGGGTAGATGAGTCAAATTTGGTATATCCCCACTTGGTTGGGAGATTGATGTATGTACGAGTCATTGTTGATAGGAAGGTCATAGTCACATAATTGAGTTATAGAGTCATGTTATTCTTTTGGAAAATATTTTTGTAGACTCTGCATGTGCTTAGGGGGATAATGGATGACTTAGTGCATCTCAACATGTACAAAGGAGGAGTTTAATTAGGGAATTCAGCATGTGCATAGGGGGAGCATGATCAATGTTCATATTCAACTTCAAATATGGAAGTCTTCATTTTGGTCAGCCCGTTGTCCTTGATCTCAACGGGGGAGAGTATCTTGGTCTGCCCTTTTCCCTTTGTTTCAAAGGGGGAGAGTATTTTGGGTTGATTGTTATCTCTAACAGTTTCTACAACTTGCAGTAATCAACACAACTATGGTTGCCATCAAGTCCAAAGGGGGAGATTGTTGGCATTATGATGCACATGTTATACTTGATGGAAACCCAATTGTAGAACAACTCAATTGTATATGGTAACTAGATGAATCTAGAAGACAGATATCAGATGTGACAGAACGCATGGAAGTTGCGTTTACAAATGTGACAAAAGGAAGGGTAGTTCAAAGGAATCAATTCAGAAGTAATGTACAATGGAAAATCACATTATAACATGTCTATTCAGAGGGAACAAAGTAGTGGTACAAAAGAATAGGATGAAGGAACAAAGGAATACAAATAAAAATCAAGAAGTTGAAGAAAAGGGACATTTTTAGGTATGTTAAGTTGTATATGCGGGTTCAATGTACAAAAAGAGCGTGTACACATGGGTTCACTGTACAAAAAGAGTGTATACGTATGCACACACTTTCATAGAAAAAAAAGAGTGTATGGGATGGAAAATTAATGAAATTAAGGTGAAAGAATACCAAGGGTCAATACCATGGTATTAGCCCACAATATTGAGCGGAGTAACGGTTATTTGATCCCGTCTAAGAATACCACAGACTCTAAGTTTTGTTTTGGTCTGAGGTATTGAGAAAGGCTAAAACTATATAAGGAGGATAAGATCAAAGGGCTATGAGCAGAAGTAATGAATTTCTCATGAAGCATTAGATCAAAATAAAATATCCATGTTATGGGTTTTTGATGCTTTGCTTGATCTAAAATAAGTATGCACCTGAGTGTTTGATGATGGATGAGATCTAATGATGGATCATGATCATAATGACTTATCATTATGTGATCTGATAATGGATATGCTAGATTTGATTGCTAATGTGTGTTTTATCCTTTATATGTGATGATCTGGGTATGTTTGAAGTCTGGAATTGCAACAAAGTTATAATTAAGTATATGTAGATCTATACGTTGGTTTGCTTTGATGAAGGTGCATATACACACTGGTTCGGCTCTTCCAAGTAGCACATACAAAAGAAAATCTTGATGTTTAGGGATGACTAATCTATCAAATTAGTGCTGTTGTTTTACTATTGTCTGTTAATGAAGTCTTCTTAGATCTGAAAGTAAAACTGAATGCATAAAGAGTTTGTGTCTGATTGATTGAGCAAGAAGGGTGATCCTTTCTACCATTTGTTTAGAACTTTGTAAATTGACAATAGATCTTCAGAATGTCACTGATTGGTACAGTTTGTGGTTCATAGGTTTATGATTCAGTATCTTTAGAGGTATATGCAAGTTGGGCTAAAGGAAGTAGTGTATACATGCAGGGTGGCTTCATTGAAGGAGCATATACATTCTGACACATGACCTTTGAGGTTACAGTTGGTTCTGGTTGTTGATGCAATTTTCTAGGTTTAGATTTGTGTATTGGTTATAGTGATCTGTCTGTTCGAGTTGATTTTTTGAATTTGATTAAGTTTGAATGATTGTTTGATTTAGTATGTCAGGCGTTTAGTGATTGTTTGATTTAGTATGTTATAGGTTCAGTGATTGTTTGATTCAATATGTCAGAGGTTTAATGATTGTTTGATTCAATATGTCGGAGGTTTCAATGATTGATTGATTCAAAGATTGATGATTGGGTTTTAGTTATATCAGAGATTGATGATTTGGTTTTAGTGATTGGTTGATGCAAATGTATTTTATGGTTGTATTGCAGTAGTGATTGATTTTGAGCCTCAATGTTACTAATGGGTCCAACATGAAAATTTGATGAAGTGTGGCCTTTATATCGTAGTGTTGTGTACCAGGAGTATCCAGTATGAAAAGGCATGAAACGTGGTCTCTGGCGGATACTAAGGGTTGGAGCATTCAGTGAGGAAGTCGAAGCTTCTTGCTAGTAGTTGCTAGTGATTTGATCAGGGGGTTGGAGGTCCCTTCCAGTAGCAGTGGGAGAATGAGTGAAGGTTGTAGCTTTCTGTAGGTCGGAGCCTACACACTAGTAAACATATTGGCTAGTACAAGAACTAGGGGGATGTAGCTCCCTTCCTGTAGAAGCTGGAGAACGAGAGAAGGTTGTAGCCTTCTGTAGGTGGGTGCCTGAGTATTGGTATGAGCCTGCACCAGTACAAGATTGTAAATATATTATTCTTTATATTAAAAGAAGACAGAGACAACAATAGCAGGCAATTTTTCTCTCGCATTGGGTTTCCACCTTAAATCTTGGTGTTCATGTGTGTTGCTTATGTGTGATGGTTTATTCTGTTATTACTGCACATGGTTACTATTTAATGTTTAATTAAAGTACTGATGAACTAATTAAAGATCGACATATGATGAATTAACTGAATCATAAGATCATTGGATATACATTGGTTGCCTTAAGAACAATTGCGTGCACACGCGAGTTCCCTTCAGAGAAGTAGCATATGTAAATCTGATTATGAAAATGAAAAAGTTATTGATTTGTAAATTATGATTCTCCCCCTTCCTAGTGTTATTCCCAACAACTTATCTGTAACTATTTCTGTCAACTAGAAGAAAGAAATAGGATGAGACCTTATTCCTCCCTTCCAATGGAATTGGAAATCACGTCCAGATTCCTAGTTAATTTTCACAGACCTCTAGACGTCTTTGGCCCAGTCTGGAACAACATACTTCTATCTATTTGGAGAGGTTCCATTGCCTCCAGCCAGTTCAAGATACCCTTCTTACAGTGTTTTGAATTCCTTTAGTCTCTTTCTTAAGGTGGGTTCTCCTCCTTCATTGGCGGCTAACCCAGCCTTGTCCCTTTCTAGGCCTCTTATTCCCCAAAGCAACGAAACAGCTAACTGCCTTTTCCAACTGCTAGAAATTGTTAAATTAATTACAAGCTCTCATTTGTATTTCTTTCTTCTCCACAACCTTTAATTAATGTTAACCATTAACAATACTTATCATTAAAAATTTTATTTACAAACTATTTGGTTAAAACTAAGAAATAAAAAGTAATTGATAATAATTATGAAATCACTGCAGCACCTAAGGGTGTCACACTAACCACATATTAACAACTCTAAAAACATTTAATATTTAATCACCATAAAATATTGAATCAAACCCTTAAAATATTATACAATTTTTTATCATATTCAATTTATGGTAAAGGAATCTTATATCTTAAAATATTATACTAAAAAACTTGATAAAATAAAATTAAAGTAAATTACTTTTTTTTGGGTCATATTCAAGGATGTCATAAATACCTTTATGATTCACTTCAGCACCTAAGGGTGTCACACTAACCGCATATTAACAACTCTAAAAACATTTAATATTTAATCACCATAAAATATTGAATCAAACCCTTAAAATATTATACATAAGTTTCATAAAATTAAATTTTTGTCATATTCAATTTATGGTAAGAATCTTCTATCTAAAATATTATACTAAAAAAATTGATAAAATAAAATAAAGTAAATTATTTTGGGTCATATTCAAGGATGTCATAAATAGCTTTATGATTAATTATATATATAGATTAAAAAGTAATAATTTATTATTTTTTAATATATTTAATAATTTTTTATGAGTCAAAACTATATAAAACTATTAAAGCTATTAAAAATATAATGTGGGTTAATAGTTGAGGCTTTATAAATATAACAAAAAAAATTATTGCAATACGAAGAATGCATTACTAACACACACATTTCTCATTAAGTTTGTATAAAAAGGTTATGGGTTAACTTTAACTTAAAAAAAAGGAGATACACATCTTATTGTAAAATGAGCCATTTCGCTAAATAAAATTTGCTTATATATAAATGAATATTATTAATAATAGTGAGAAACTTATCATGGGGAACTTATTAGAATTGGAATAATCTCAAATCCCTAGGAAATTGGTGGGTGGGGAGCCACATGCAAATCTATTTTTTTTTAAATTTATTAATAGTAATGGACCATTTTGCTAAATAAAATTGGCGTAGTCTAACCACACTGTTTTTTTGCCCTGAAAATCATGGAAATTCCGCAAGATTTTGATAAAATCCAGCATATATTTTTGTAAATCCAGATTACAATTGTCAAACTTCAAGATTTTGGGTGCCCCAGAGGTTTTTGATGGTGCTGAATCCATTTCCACCATCAAAAAATGATACAAACACTGCTACTGCAAGATTTCTTGAATTTTTTTTGGCCAGATTCCTACCACTTTTGACTGTTCGGGAAATTCCTACGACACCAATAAAATTTACTTATTTATAAATGAATGTTATACATAATAATGAGGAGCTTATCATGGAGGAACTTATTGGAATTGGAATAATGTCAAATCCTAGGAAATTGGTGAGAAAGAAGCCACCTGGCACAGATATAATTTTTAAATTTATTAAAAGTTAATGCTAACAAATTTTGTAATACAATACAACCGTTGATAAGCATTAAGACTAAGCATATTCTATTGAGAATAAATCTAGGCTCTCAATTAAAAAAATAAAAATAAAAAGTCAAAAGATCTGCATCCATCTTAAATTGAAATAAGAAGCCTTCCACTATTATGTATTAGTTTTCCTATATAGCCAAAAAAAAATACAAGCTAGTTTTTTTATCCTATTTAAACTCTGTAAGTACAAATTCCATCTTTTCCATGTTATTTATTTTTCTAAAAAAATTCTTTTATGCCATTTAGTTTTTTTAAACAATATAAAATTTTGAAAATATAATTGGATTTAAATATAATATTTTTTTTTTTAAATTTTTTTATAAATTATAACTTTTCAGGATAAAGATTTTCATTTCATTTCTTAATTATATCCAAAGCAAGCTTCCAAGAGGATGAATTTCATTTGAACTTTTTTTTATCAAAACCTAATTGCACTCAACATGCTATTCCTTCTCATATGTCATTTTAGGCTATGTGTTCAATTTTATCTATCATTTCCAAGAATGCTATGTCATGTACTTGTAGATCGAATCGATGACTTCAAGATTAAGATGACCAAGAATGGACACAAGTTGGCCTTCAAGTTGGGGGATTCATTAGAAATTTTTTTCCATCCATAAACAATTCAATGGCATCACATGTCAGATCTGAGACAGATGAACACAACACACCAAAAATCAGGAGGATCAAAGGGACCAAAGTAAGGAGGATGAGGAGATAAGACCATATGCCAACCGTCGGGGTTACAATCCAAATATGTGCATAATTATGAGTAGGTGGGGTAGGAGGAGATGGTGATAGATCAACACGTGGATTCTCAACTTTTCCCACCTTGACCTGTGGAGTTAAAGTTCTTGGATGAGAAGGCGACAGAGAGTCACTTGGTACGACAACCTTGTCCATATCAGATTTAGAAGCTCTAACACAAAGGTATGTTGGGAGAGGTTCAAAATATTCTAACTCATGCGGATTCTCAAAAACTTGAACAAGATATTGAAATATTTCCTCCAAAGATTCCCAGTCAACTTCATCTTCAGGAAATTCATAACAGTAGTGAAAAAAACGATCATGAAAATCTTGAAGAGATTCGTCAAGTAATTTTCACAATTTAATTTTTTTTTGATTAAGGGCTTTATGTTCATAAAGAACAAAAACATGACATAATTCTCTAAATAAGTGATCAAAATAGTGTATAGAGGTTGCACGCAATGTGTGACACCATTGACTTATGCGCTCTTCGAATGTGAATGCGAACAACTGAAAGGCAATATCATAAGACGGTACATCATGCTTGTCACTAAAGCTAGCAAAAGCAACTCCGTGCCTAAACATTGTTGTTCCATCCTTTCCATTGAACTTATATTTGGACAAGTCATCTACAATGTTCGCCAGTACTTCAAAATCAACAACCTGAGAAAAAAATTCCGAGATTATGATTTGGACAGAAGTCATGAAATATGTGCAGAAATTCAAAACAGACTTCAAGGGCCCAGCTTGTCATTTGGACCTCCTTCTAGGACCAAATTTTTTGATGGTGTTGAACCCACCAACATTCGGGGGATCTCCCCGATATGAAGTCCCAACTAAACCTAAAACCATTTGGAGTAAAAGTCCTATCAGTGGGTGGTAATGTAATGCCTTGACCATGGTAGCAAGTAGAGGTAAGTATGATAACTTTGGATGAGAGCAAGTGTGTGACCCTGCGGAGAGTCAAGTGAGATGCATGAAGGTTCTGATAGACAGAGGGGAAAAGGAAGTGTACCCCTTAGAAGCCTGTAATAGTACGCAACTTGAAAGGAACACATGAGCAGAATGACATCACAAGCTAAAATGTACAATAGTCCACAAATTAAAGTGATGAGTTAATCCAACAACACACATTCAACATGATTCATACAAATGCATACAAAGTAGTTCATAAGCGTATGCATAAGTTAAATAACATACATTTCTAAAGCAACCAGAATAGTCCAACTACACTAACAAAACATGCATGAAAGCATGTTGGCTCTGATATTATTATTATAAGTGAAATTTCCATTCATACATACACCATTGATGACCACTAGCCCCAATAGTGGAATATTACAATCAAGATCACCTGCTCCTCCAAAGAAGTATACTCGCTCTACACTTTGGAGAAGCCAAGACTCTTCACAATACTCCCAAGGATTCTTTGAGCCTAAGCCTAACCAAAAGCTTGTCTCCCAAAAGCCCATTCTATGAGTTATGAGGTTCTATTTATAACAAAGGGTGGGGTAATCCTTGACATTCCCCTTTGAGACTCTTTGACTACCCTCATGACTCTTCAACTTCCTTACAAGTAACTAATTACATAACATGATGACCTTTCACATTCCACTAATGACACTTGGAGTTTCAATTACAACATATTTACAAATAATATTACTTTTTCAACATGTACACATGTAAGAGAAAATAGTCTAGAGACAACCTAATAAGACAAAACACTATGATTCTAAGGTTTGGGAAAACACCAAATCGAAAACCTCCACTTGATTCTTTTCGGTCACATATTGATGCCAAGCTTGGTACTATATGATGGTGTCTTTCTAAAATTAGACCCTTGCCTCCATGGTATTCGAGTATATGGTCTTGGATCCTGTATCCAATTTGTTTTGAAGCATGTGCAACATGGTGTTGACCTTGATAGGACCACCAATGTACTTCTGCATGTTTTGTGCATTCAACTCCAAATCTTCCCTGGTGGCCTCTCGGCTTAGTTGCTCAATGTACTCATCGATCTCTAGCCATAGTTGGTTCTTTGGTTTAGCATTAGTGAGGGAACCGTTTGATGAGATCCTGTGCTTTCTCACAATGACATCCAAACTATTGTACAACCACACATATGAGGCCTATGTGCGGTTGATGAATGGAGCAAGATGCTCATAGTTCTGGATCAACATTAAGACTTTTTCCTTCTCTAGCTCTTTCTGTGGCTTCATATTCTTTGCTAAGTCAAGTGGGGCCCCTTTGTACAACATTTTCCACATATGTGCATGGGCGATGGAAACATGTATGTTCTTGAGAGTTTGAACAAACTCTTTGCTCCGCTGCTGTAGGTCATGCACACGGATAACTGCTTTATGCACGATGCCAACTCCATCATAGAGGTTCTGCATGTTACCCTCAAGTGTTGATACTTCAACGAGTATCACTTTCCTCATTTCCCCCAATGTGGAAACTACATTCTATGTTGATGCTCAAAGTTGTTCTAACTCTTGCCTTGCATCCTACACGTTCTTTACCATTTGGTCATTCTCGGCTGTCAGGTACTTAACATTTGAGATTGTTGCTCCTGCATAGGCCAAGATGGCTTTGGAAAGAGAAGTTTGATGCTTCATAGTGTCTGATACTGTCACCCTTTCCTTGATGAATTCAGGTGATGTGTGATCACCCGGAAAGTGCTTCCTCTGTGCCTGTACAATATTCTTCTACTACTCATCAAATAATAAATTGTACACATCCATGATCAGATCATCATCAAGGAGAAAAATATCACATTGCCTGCTTCGGACATGTTCTAACACTGGAGGTGGTGGAGACTGAGAGATGACATCTGGTTCTCTCGGCATAAGGTCAGTGTCTTCATTATGTGGCTCTTGTTCCGAATCTATGTCTATCACTTCAATTGGTTTCTAAATCTATTGAGCAAGCTCTCGATCCTACATCTGTTCACCCTCTCCCTCAACTGTTGGTTATTTTGGTTCATCAACCTGTATAGGCACTGTTTGCTTCATCATCGTGCCTTACCTTTGTTCTTCTTCCTATTTATTCATCTCTTCTCTTTCTCTTCTCCTCAAATCCTGTTCTTCCTTCAACTTCTTTTCCGTCTCCTGTAACATCAATTTTGCTTCCTGCAACATCTAATTTTCTCTCTTCCTTCGCTCTGCTCTCTTCATCCACTGAGCCCTCTTTGATTACGTTGCCAAAGCTACCTTCTCCAACCTTCATCTTACAACATTTCTCTCCCTCTGGGTCCTCAACAATCTTCCTCTTTCTCTTGTCCTACACTGGATTGCTATGTATTGTTGTTGTTATTGTTGCTTCCGTAGTTGCTATTGTCTACAGAGAAACCTTCCAAATTGTTACTATATTAACTGAATCATGGATATTGGAGGCATTGTAATAGTATCTCCAAGGGTCCTCCTTTGGCCAATGACATGCCATGTGGATCCATTGAAAGTACATTCTCACAAAATTGTCCTTGCAAATACCATGGGGATTTGTTGACGATGATGGACTCGCCAACATTCAGGGGATCTCCCCGATAAGAAGTCCCAACTAGAACTCAAACCATTTGGAGTAGGAGTCCCAATAGTGGGTGGTAGTGTAACACCTTGAACACTATAGCACACAGAGGTAAGTAAGATAACTTTGGGTGAGAGTAAGTGTGTGACCCTACAGAGAGTCAAGTGCGATGCATGAAGGTTTTGACATAGGAAGGGGAAAAGGAAGTGTGCCCCTTAGAAGCCTGTAATAGTAAGCAGCTTGAAAGGAACACATGAGTGGAATGACATCACAAGCTAAAATGAGGAATATCCCACAAATTAAAGTGACGGGTCAATCCAACAACATGCATCCAACAAGATTCATACAATTTCATATAAATTAGTTCATAAGAAAATGTGTAATTTAAATAACATACATTGCTAAAACAACCAGAATAGTCCAACTACAATGACAACATATGCATGAAAGCGTGTTGGCTCTGTTATTATTATTATAAGTGAAAGTTCCATCGATACATACACCATTGACGACCACTAGCCCCAACAATGGAACATTACAATCAAGAGCACCTGCTCCCTCAAAATAAGTATACTCACTCTACGCTATGGGGAAGCCAAGGTTCGTCACAATAATCCCAAGCCTTTAAGCCTAAGCCTAGCCAAAATCTTGGCTCCCAAAAGCCCCTTCTATGAGTTATGGGGTTCTATTTATAACAAAGGTTGGGGTGACCCTTGACATTCCCTTTGTGACGCTTTGACTACCCTCATGACTCTTCAACTTCTTTACAAATAACTTATACATAATATGATCACCTTTCACATTCCACTAATGACATTTGGACTTTCAGTTACACATATTTACAATTAATATTACATTTTCCACATGTACCCATGTGAGACAAAATAGGCTAGAGACAACCTAACAAGACAAAACACTATGACTCTGAAGTTTGGCGAAAGACCAACTCAACAACCTCGACTTGGTGCTTCTTGGTCACATATTGATGCTGAGCTTGGTATTGTGTGATGATTCCGCCAAACTTCTTGATGGTGTCTTTATGATAGTGAACCCTTGCCTCCATAGCATATGGGTATATGGTCTTAGAACCTATATCCAACTCGTCCTAAAGCATGTGCAACATGGTGTTGACAATGACAGGGCCACCAATGTACTGCAGCATGTTATGTGTGGTCAAATCTAAGTTATCCCTGGTGGCCTCTTGCCTTAGCTGATCCAAGATTTGTTTTCTTACAAATGTATTAAATAATTACATGAACAAATCGTAGCTTAACCATAGAAACTTAATGTGCAGATGAAAGAAGAGAGGAAACACATAAAGGCTTGAAAAGAAGACAAGAGACTTGATAACGATGTTCGTCCAATTTGGACTACGTCTCTAGGCCCTACTCGATCAATGGGGATGCCTTCATTCATTAAGTGGCATAAAAGGGAAAGGCGTACAATCAATAATTACATAAGGATTCCTATACCTCCAATATGGAAAATGGACGAAAAATGGAGAGCTCTGTTGCAAAAACTGACATCAGTGTTGAGTTCTTGTCACCAAGAGGTGCAAAATCGATATTAAACTTGCCCGATTATGAAAATAAAACAAATTGACCCTCTGAAAAATGTGCTTAGGAAAAGTTCCGCCCCCTACCACAGGCCGCTCAAGGTTCTACTTTCCTGCAATAAAATAATACTTCTCAGAATTTGTGCCCTCTCCTCCCCTCCCTCCCCGGTCGCACTGTTCATAAAGGTTTAAATATTAGTTGGTTGGAAAACTTCTCAATGGAGTCCATTGGCACAATGGTAAAGATGGTATAGTGGTTGAGGAAGGGTTGGGGGATCAAATCCTGCCCCTCCCTGTTTTAACACATAAAATTTGTTGACTTATATTCTGGGTGGCAGGTCTGCCTGTCCAGTGGCCTGTCCCCCCATTATCACTACTTTTTATGTTTAATAAGTGAAGTGGAGTGGAGGGGCAACGAAGTTGACAACCCGCCCCCAACACTTTGATACATAAATGCATTGTAGTTGCAGTGGTTATGGTGGCGGTAGGGTCATGGTCACCCGCCCCTTTTTTAATATTAAAAACGGTTGTGGCGGTTCTTGGGGGCGGCAGGGTCATGGCTACCCGCCCCTTTTTTTAAGGTTAAATTGTTGTGGGCTCCATAGGGGGTGGCGGGGGTCATGGTTTGCCGCCCTTTTTTAAAACTTATAAACCCATTTGAGAAACATTTCTTGAACCTTAGGGTTATTGGATGAATTAATCATCCTACAAATTTTCCCGAAAAACTGGCCAGATTCTGGTGTTGGGTTTCTGCCATATTTCGCCCTCCTTAAGCCTGCCACATGTGCAAGTAAACCTTAGACTTTCACTGCTTCTATATTCCTCATACGAACTCAAATTGGAGTGTTATTTGCACTATTGGAATCAGGGCGACTATCATTTCAATCTGGTGTCAATTTCATCAACTTTCTGCCACTTTCAATTTTGAGCCTTTTACCATGCCACTAGTATTTGGAGATCCACCTGGATCAATCCTCCCCATTGAGAGATTTTGGACTACACTTTCAAACATCTGCACTTAAAACTAATACAACTTTTGTACTCATATGCAACCACTCATGACTGAACAATCCCTCACTCGCCAAGAGTTTATAGCACACACTCTTTGGTCAAGGCTTACACAATAACAACCAATACTTAAAATACTCATAAGAAGGCCAAAAAACATCATAGTTGCATTTTGAAGTGATGGCAACACATCATCACTTTTACATTTACTTGCAATGCATGATTTACAAACCAAGGCCTTACAAAATAATATTAAAAAAAATCCTTTCCTTAATAAAGTGGACCACCATGAATATGTTTGAGCGTTGTCACCGGTTGGTTTCTCTATTACTGCTTTCTGGCTATGGAGCATTTGACACATGCTTTCTTGATGTCACTCCTCGTTGTAGCGACTACAATGGTTTTTATTTCTCCAAACCTTCCGGGTCTTCTTGAAGCGCTTCCCTTTGGTGTTCGTTTGATAAGGGTTCATGGAGCCCTTACTATCGTTGGAATAAGGGGAAGAAGTCTCGTCATCTGTTGTTGACTGGTCACTAGCTTCTTTGGAGCTTTCCCTAATGTCCTTCCTAACATAACCGAGTCTTGCATGACGAGACATTTCCTCTACTTTGATGGGGTTCATCATGCCCTGGCCATTAATGCTGAGGCCCTTCCCCTGATATCCCATCTTCTTCAAAAAATTAGACCCGATACCTATAGTATACTTTTCAAAAGCAGCGAAATCATCATAAGGAAAAGTACATGGAATTGAAGAACTATTTTTTTCCTCAAGGGGGTTAGGCTGAAACCTTCCCAAGGCCTCATTCTTAACTTGCAACTGGGGTAGCAACCTCTGTTTCTCCTCCTCTGCTTCCTGTAGCAACCTCCTTAGCTTAACATTTTATGCTTGAATATTTTGGTTGGTCTTCTCAAGTTTTTGGAGCCCTACCACATTGGGTGTCCTTTCCATATTTGGTACAACATCTATTGAAATTTTTGCTTCATCACCTGAATCAGAACCCAAATCAATGGGTCTGTCTGATGCTATTCCAAGAGCTGTAATCCCCCTTTTGTCACTGGAATCTGATCCCAAGTCAATGGATCTACCTTGTGCAAAACCTGCAACCTTGACCTTCTCATCTTCTTTTGATGTTTGATCTTGTTGCATGGTGGAAGTTGTCTTATGCTTCTCCTTTTTTTCATTTCTCTTAGGTCTAAACTTAGGGTGAAGTTTCCAACAATTCTCTTTGTCGTGTCCCTCTTTCTCACAATGTGTACAAGAGGGCATTTCCCCTCTTCTCTTGGTTGTTGTGACTCTTTTTTGGTGGTCATGTTGCCTGTGCATCCCACTTCTTTAAAGATGCATGGCTTTCACACTGACCTCATCAACAATAGCAAGCTCAAACAATAATAATGAATTCCTTATGTAACCATGTAAAGAACTGATATACTTAGTTACAATCGCTGGTGAATCTAAAGAAATGCTCAAATTCAATGCTTGTCTTCTAAATTCTTCAGTGAAGCTTTGCAAATTTTGACCTTTTCTTTGCCTTAGGTGTTGCCATTCCATTAATGCATTCTACTTATAGCCCAAGGGGTAAAATTGTTTTTTCAATGCATACACAAAATTTGACCATGAGGAGAGAAGGTTACCTAGATTCTTGTTGCCCTGCAATTTTCTCTCCCACCATATGAGAGTGGTGCCACTCAGTTGAAGGGATGCCAACTGGATCTTTGCCTCGTCCTCTTCAATCTGTTGAATTCTGTAGTAGACTTCAATTTGCCTAATCCAATTGTTAAACTTTTCTGCATTACTTTCACCATTATAGATGGGAAGATAAATTTTGACATCTAATTTAAATAAAGGTTTCTCAGATGCATTTCTTGAATTCCTATGATGATGGTGAGAAGAAGAAGAGTAACTTTCACTCGTGGAAACAGAAGGAGGGGGTTCCTCTCCACCATTTCCATGCGCTGAACCTTGTTCTTCTGGAGCATTCTCCTCTGCTTTTATTGTCTTCTCAAGCCTTGAGAACAAATTTTTGACCCTTTCCACCATTGTATAGAAGGTTTTTCCATAATGGTGCTCCTCCTCATAGCGAGGCTTGTCCTCAGCCATGTTCCTCCTTTGATGTACACACCTCGCTTCGGGAATGAAAGACTTTAGTTTCCCTTCGCCTATTTGGAACCTATTTCTTGTTAGCATACAAACATGCAATTCACATCTACAAAGACCTGATCTGATACCACTTGATCCAAGATCTTTTTCTTACAGATGTATTAAATAATTACATGAACAAATTGCAGCTTAACCATAGAAACTTAATGTGCACATGAAATAAGAGAGGAAACACATAAAGGCTTGAAACAAAGACAAGAGACTTGACAACGGAGTTCATCCAATTTGGACTACATCTCCGGGCCTTGCTCGATCAATGGGGAGGCCTTCATTCATTAAGTGGCATAAAAGGGAAAAAAGTACAATCAACAATTACATAAGGAGTCTTATACCTCCAATATGGAAAATGGCCAAAAAATGGAGAGCTCTATTGCAGAAACTGACATCACCGTTGAGTTCCTGTCACCGAGAGGTGAAAAATTGATATAAAACTTGTGCGATTCTGACACTGGACCAAATTGACCCCCTAAAAAATTTGCTCAGGCAAGGTTTCGCCCCCTGCCACAGGCCACTCAAGGTTTTGCCTTCCTGCAATAAAATAATAGTTCCTAGAATTCATGCCCTTTCCCCCCTTGGTCCCACTATTCAAAAAGGTTTAAATATTATTTGGTTTGCGAAATTCCCAACAGAGTCCATTGGCGCAATGGTAAAGATGATATAGTGGTTGAGGAGGGCTCGGGGGAACAAATCCTGCTGCTCCCCATTTTAACACATAATAGTTGTTGACTAATATTCTGGGTGGTGGGTCCATCGGTCTGGTGGCTCGTCCCCTCATTTTCGCCGCTGTTTACATTTAATAAGTGAAGTGGAGTGGAGGGGCAGCTGGGTTAACAACCCACACCCAACACTTTCATATATAAATGCATTGTAGTTGCAGTGGTTTCGGGGGCGGTGGGGTCATGGTTTCCCGCCCCTTTTTTAATATTAAAAATTGTTGTGGTGGTTCTCAGGGGCAGTGGGGTCATGGCCGCCTGCCCCTTTTTTTAATGTTAAATTGTTGTGGGCTCAATCGGGGGCGGCGGGGGTCATGGACTGTTGCCCTTTGTTAGAACTTATAAAGCCATTTTAGAAAAATTTCTCGAACATTAGGGTTATTGGACGAATTAATTGTCCTACAATTTTTTCCAGAAAACTAGCCGGATTTCGGTGCTAGGTTTCTATAAAATTGCACCCTCCTTAAGCCTGCCACATGTGCAAGTCAACCTTAAACTTTGGCTGCTTCTATCTTCCTCATAAGAACTCGGATTGGAGTGTCATTCATGCTATTGGAATCAGGGCAACAAGAACTTCGATCTGTTATCAAGTTCATCAAATTTCAGCCACTTTGAATTTTGAGCTTTTTACCATGCCACTGGTATCTGGAGATCCACCTGGATCATTATATTCTCCATGTAACCATCGATCTCTATCCAGACTTGGCTCTTGGGTCTAGCCTCAGTGAGGGAACTGATTGACGGAGTCCTATGAGTTCTCAAAATAACATACAAACTCTTGTACAACTGTGCATATGAGGCCTGTATGTTGCTAATGAATGGGGCAAGCTGCTCATTGTTCTGGATCAATGTCTAGATCTTTGCTCTCTCCTACACTGCCTATGGCTTCATCTTCTTTGGCAAGTGAAATGGGGCCCCTTTGTACCGCATTGTCCAATATTACACAAGGGTGATGACAACATGTATGTTCCTGAGAGTTTGAAGAAACTCTTTGATTTGCTACTTTAAGCCATACATACAGAAAACTTCTTTATGCACGGTGAAAAATCATCATAGAGCTTCTACATGGTACTCTCAAGTGTTGATACTTCAACGAGTATCGCTTTCCTCATCTCTGTCATTGTGGAAACTATGCTCTACACTCTAAGTTGTTCTGCCTCTTGCTTGACAACCTGCTAGTTCTTTGCCATTTGTTCATTCTCTGCCAACTTGAACTTGACATTTGAGCTCCTTGCTCCTGCATAGGCCTAGGAGACATCAGTAAGGGCAACTGAATGCTGTCCGATATCTAACACTATCACCCTTTCCTTCATGGATGCAGGTGATGCGTGATCATTTGAAAAGTGCTTCCTCCACGCCTGTATAATCTTTTCCTACAACTCGTCAAATGATATATTGTACACATCCATAACCAGATCATCATTAAGGACAAGAACTTCTCCTTGCTCGCTCAAGACTGGTTCTGACACTGTAGGTGGTGGAGACTGAGGGGTGACCTCTAGTGCTTGTGGCATAAGGTCAATGTATTCATTCAGTGGCTTCTTCCCCAACTCAATGTTTATCACTTCAATTAGTTTCTCAATATGCTGAGCAAGCTCCCGAGCCTACATTTATTCACCCTCTTCTTCAGCTGCCGGCTGTTTCGATTCCTTGACTGCATGGGCGCTATTTTCTCTGTCATCGCACCTTACCTTTCTTCTTCCTCATATTTCTAATTCTCTTCTCTTTCTCTCCTCCTCAACTCATGCTCTTCCTTCAACTTCATCTTTGTCTCCTGCAACTTTAGTTCTGCTTCCTGTAGCCTCTGCTTTTATTTCTTCCTTTTCTCTGCTCTCTTTATCCACTATTGCCTCTTTGCCTCTGTTTCCAAATCTTATTTCTCAGTGATGAAATCTTCTCTCATATTGTAGCTTTGCTAATCTAGGAAGATCCTGGAGGATTGATCGAGGTGGATATTAAGAAAAGTACAAGTGGCATGGTAAAAGGCTCAAAACTCAAAGTGACAAAATTAGGATAAACTTAGCATCGGATCAAAGTGATTGTCATCTTGATTCCAATGGTGTGAATGACACTCAAATACAAGTCTAGATGAACAAGTTAGATCAAGTCAAAGTTTGAGTTTGACTTGTCCAGGTGGAAGGAGAAGATGACATGGCAAAAGTTCCAGTGAATGGGGAGGCACCAAGTGGCATGCTGCCATTGGGTCCCGCATATCACATATCAGGGAAAAAGGTCACAGGTCAAGAATCGGCCCCGAGTAGTGCTGATTTACGATTTGCAATATCGCATATCACAAATTGGGGGTGGATGAGTGTTGAAGAATCAACCCCGATGCAGATAGAATGCGATGCCATCGCAATCATAGAAGTGGGAAGGTGTTTGTGTTACGGTTCTGGCTATGAGCGCCAATTGCAATTTGTGATCAGGCATTGAATGCGATATTTCTATATGTTACATTGTATATTCCTGTCGAGTCCGTGATTACCACAATGTATGGGTCAATGCGCCAATGGTTCAAAGCACCGATTTCGATGTGCGATGGGGACCGCTTGATGCGATATATTATATGTTGTGTTCTATAAATCGTCAGGTCCATGTATTGCAAAAGAGCCTGTTGTAATGGATTTGGACTATTCGCCAATAGTTAAAAGCACTGATAAACATGACGCCTAACCTCATGCGAAGTTAAATGGGTTTTTCTATGTTTGAACAAGATTTCACTGTTATTATAAGGTTGTTGCCATATATCCTTTTGATCCAATCCTGCCTGCCTAACTTGGTTATTATGTTAAAATTGCCCGGGTTTTGAGGGATGCTTCCATGCTTATATATATATGGTTGTTGTGTCGGAAAATGCAGGGGGAGTCAGGAGAATAGTTCAAAATCACATGCACGCAACATACACTGACCCTGGTAGCAGGAAAAACCTCTCCTTGAGAAGCAGGGAGGTCCTGAGAGGTAGCAGAAGGCCCAATTACCCAAATTGGGAGTTTGGATAGGCGTTTTGCACTATTTTTTGCTAGGATTTTAGTGGTACTGTCTGTTTATGAAACTGGGATCTCCATTCTCTGCCCATCTTTAAGCTTGGAGGTATAAGGGTTGTAATTGCTTATTTCTTGTACTTTTATCTCTTTTATGCCACTAATTGAATGAAGGCCTCCCCTTTGAGCAAGGTCTGCAGACAGTCCAAATTGGATGAACTCCGTAATCAAATCATTGTGTCATGTTTTTTATGTTCTTCTGATTATTTCTGCATTGTTTATGTGCTTTTAAGTTCCATGGTTAATTAACTCTATTATATGTAATTCTGATGCATCTGTAAGTAAACGATCTTGGATCAAGTTTGGTATTAGAGCAGGTCTTTGTAGATGCAAATTGCATGAGTTTATGCTAACCGGGAACAAGCTGCGAAAAAGGAGAAGGCATGCTTAAGTCCTTTGATCCTGAAGCAGGACATGCACAACGAAGAAGAAACATGGCCAATGAGGAAGCTCGTTGCGAAGATGAACATAATTTCTGAAAGGTATTCTACAATATGGCAGGAAAAGTGGACAAGTTGTTCGTAGAGTATGAGAAGGCACTTGGGCATGCGAAGAAGGACATAGATGATCATGGATTAGAAAATCAGGAAGGGGTTGGAGAATATGCTCCTCCCTCTCCTTCTTCCAGTGATATTTCTCACCACTCTCAGCGAAATTCCAAGCATACCTCTCAGAAACCGTTCTTAAAGTTAGACATAAATTTTGACCCGCCCATGTACAATGGAGAGTGTAGTGTAGAAAAATTCAATAATTGATCAGACAGATAGAGGTTTACTACAAAATCTAGCAGATCGAAGAAGATGAGGTGAAAGTCTAGTTAGCATCTCTTTGGCCGAGTGGCACTACTTTCGTTTGGTGGGAGAGCAAGTTGCAGAAAGGCAGCACAAACTTAGGTAACATTCTATCCTCTTGGTCTAGTTTTATTTCTGCATTGAAAGACCAATTCTACCCTTTGGGTTATAAGTAAAGGGTACTTATTGATTGGAAATATCTAAGGCAAGGTAAGGGCCAAAATGTGCAAAGCTTCATTGAATAATTTCAGAAACAAGCACTGAATCTGGGCATCTCATTAGATGTGCTTGAGACTCTAACTAATTATATAGGCGTGTTACATAGTTATGTTAGACACTCATTATTATTGTTCAAGCCTACTACAATTGATGCAGACAATGTAAAGGCTATTCTTTTGGAAGCTGAGGCAAGAATGATTGAGACGATCAAGCCAAAAAGGTACCGTTCAAACCTTAGCATGGAAAATTCTAGAAGAAAGGAAAGGGAAGGATAAGAAGACTGTTGAAGCCAAGAAAGGGGATGGAGGAACATCGTCTTTCACTCATTGCAAGAAAGATGGTCATGATGAGGACCATTGCTGGAAGCTGCACCTGAGGTTGAGACAGAAGAGATTTGGTGGAAAGGGGAAGCAGAAGATAATGGCAACAACGCAGGACCTTGGATCAAATTCTGGCAATGAGACATTGATCACAACCATGGTTAAAAGAGGTACTCTTTCTATTCATGATAATTCTGATTCGGTTGCAAGTACTGGTTATTTGAATGAGCCTGTAAGTAATGAGCAGAAGATAATTGAGTTATTCCAATTAGAGTTATCATAAAACATACAAAGGTAGAAATTTGTTTTATTTAGGTTCCCAAGAAAACTTAATCTCAGAGTCCTTAGTGAAAAAAGTCAGGCCTTGAAACTAAGCCTCATCTGAGTCCATACCCGCTTGGTTGGGTAAGCAATAAAGACAAATTGCATGTCACTAAGCATTGTAGGGCTAGATTTGTTATTGCTTCTAAATTAGTTGATGAGGTAGAGTTAGATGTAGAGCCTTTGGACATCTATGGAATCATCTTGGGAAGCCCATATCTATATGACAGAAAGGAAATTTTCTTTCGGCATGAAAACAAATACCACCTCACAAAAGATGGGGTAAATTATATAGTCAGAGCTCATCATACAAAAGTTAATGCTAGCCTTGTAAGTGAAATACATATTAAACGATTGGTTAATTCTAGCAAAGGGTACGTGCTCATGATAGTGAGAGTGAAAGAGGCTGAGATGGCTGACACTTTCAAAGGATGTAGTCCTCATCATAAGAAATAATTATTTGAACTTGTTTCTGATTATGATGGATTGTTTCAAGAACCGAGAGGATTGGACCCTAAATGGGAAGTCCAACATGAGATCCATTTACAACATGATGCTCCTTTATCGAATGTTGGCATGTACAGGATGGCTTCTATTGAGATGGAGGAGATCAAGAAACATGTGCATGAACTGTTAAATCAAGGATTCATCAGACCAAGTTCTTCTCCATGTGGGTCACCAATCGTGTTGGTGCCCAATAAATACGACACATGGAGAATGTGTGTAGATTACAGGGCGTTGAACAAGATCATGGTGAAGAATTGATACCCTCTCCCTCACATTGATGAATTGTTAGATCAATTGAAAAAAGTTGTTTATTTTACAAAGCTCGATTTGCGTAGTGGTTAGGTTAGAATTGCAGAGCATGATGTTTGGAAGACTGCGTTCAAAACCAAATAGGGGTTGTTCAAATGGATGGTGATGCCATTCGGATTGTGCAATGCTCCAGCCATGTTTATGAGGGTAATGAAATATTTATTTAGGCCTTTTCTTGATCATTTTTTCTTGTATATCTGGACAATATTCTTGTGCACAGTAGGACATGGGATGAACATGTGTGTCATATAAAGAAAGTGCTTGATGTTACAAAAAGTGAAAATTTGTATTTGAAACTGTCAAAGTGTGAGTTTGGGAAGAATTCTCTGATGTATTTAGTCCACATTGTTGTCAATGGACAATTGAAGATAGATTTCTCTAAAGTGGAGACGATTATGGATTGGCCTAAGCCCACGAATGTTACAGAGGTTCGAAGTTTTCTGGGCGCAGTATAGTATTGGAGAAGCTTCATTCTGAACTTCTCCAATATCACAACCCCCTTGCACACCTGGACTAGAGAGAAGCAGGTCTTTCAGTGGGGAGGAAAATAGCATAAATGCTTTGACACACTAAAAGACAAGATCAACACAACACTAGTGCTAGCCTTACCAGACCCTTAACAATCTTTTGAAATTGAAACATATGCCAGCGGATATGCCATGGGTGCTGTATTGATGCAGAAAATAAAGCCTGTATGTTACCATTCAAAGACTTTCTTCCAGGATGTTGTGAATTATCCCACTGATGAAAGGGATTTGTATGCCTTGGTCCAGAGTGTAAAGAAGTGGAAACACTATCTGAGCGACAAGGAGACCATCATCCATACAGATCATCAATCCTTGCAATACCTTTAGTCATAGACCAAGCTTCAGCAAGCCCGTCACTTCATATGGATGGGATTCCTCCAATAGTTTTATTTGGTGAAGCATGTGAAGAGAATCGCTGCAACGAGGAGCGTTAGTGCAAAAATGGGGTAATGCATGAGACACTTGGGAAAGACAATGAAAAAATTGAAACAACACTTCCACAAGCTAAAATGAGTTAAAATCCCAGCAATCATTCAACAAAACAAGTGAAACAACACTCTTACAAGCTAAACAAGAAAAAGCGAAAGAAAAATTGGCAAATGACTCGAAAAGCAAAACTTACCTTGAAAAGCGATGACGATCACACCAAGGGTTCCTTAAGCTACTCACAAATGCAAGAGCTCCAAGATCAAATGTGAAAATGAACTCTCACAATGTCACTTAAATAGATTTGGTTAATTTAAGGTTTATTACGCGAAGGCCAAAAATTAGGGAAAAAGTGACACTTGGTGGCAGTTTCCAAAATAACTCAAGTGCCTCCTCTGGGCTACTAAAAATAGATCCCTATTTTCAAGGGATTTTTATTTTTTTATTTTTATTTATTTTTATTATTTATTTATTTTTATTTTTATTTATTTATTTATTTATTTTTATTTATTTTTATTTTATTTTTATTTTTTTATTTTTATTTTTATATTCATTTTTTTTCCCGGCTAAAAGTTGCCATGCATTTTCCAGAGAGATTGTGCAATTCTGGGAAGGACTGGACAACTCACTGGCTCATGCACTACACAACTTCTCAGCAAGAGGCTTCTGCTCAATTTCTGGGCTGATTGGCATTGGGCTACCTCTCATGCTCTATGCCATTTCCCAGCTAAAGACTGACTATCAACTGGCACTATGTAATTGTTGAGCTCAAGGCTCACTTTCAGTTTGGACTGCGCAATTCCCAAGAGAAAGGTTGGTTGCCCTCAAGGATTATGTAGTTCTCTAAGACAAGCCCAGAACTGGGTGGAAATCAAGTTAAGGGATCGGCTTGTCAGTTAGATAGTAAGTCAAGTGAGAAAACACAAGCCATGATGCAAAGGATGAGGCTCAATCAAAACCCAAGTACCTAGATCAATGCGAAATGAGATGCTGTGATTTAGAAGGGAGGCTCCAAAATGAATCATATGCAAAATTTTGGAGGGTGGTTGTAGCTGCGACAACATTGGCAACACGCTAGTAGAACTCCAGCTCTCTGTGTGGACCTTGTCTTGTGCAAAGTGAGTCTAACTCTTCCGGAAGTATTTTTCAATTCTTCAATTATCATATCTTCTTTACTAGCTTGGGTTAAAGATGTAGTCCCTACCATTCTCTTTATCGACAACACACATACCAAGCCAAGTCGAACTGAGTTGTTTCAATTGGGGATGAGGGTTATATAAATGCATAAGTAATATATACTGTTAGAGTTTTAGTTTCATCTCTAGTGTTGCTCCATTTCCAGCAGGCCTCGACAGTACCCTGACAGAGTCACTTCATAACACAAGCATTGCTTCGCTGCTAGTGAGCCTGGACAGTCCCCTACCAGAGTTAATTGCTTCATCTCGTTGCATAGGAAGCCTTTCTCTTATTTCACCTGTATTTTATTTTTTCAATTTTCACTTTTGCAAGATATGCATAAGCACTTTTTATTTCATGAGGTGGAAGAGGGATCCCAACTTATTCAGAGCATAAGAGGTTGTCCTTGCAGAGAAGGATATTTATATATACCTCTGACATACTTGTTATGTTCCCCCCCTCTCCTTACTCTACTTGACTGAGTTGACAAGGGTTAGCCAAATATAGAAAAACCGAATAGAGTAGGTGGTACTAGTTAAGAGTGTAAGCATCATGATTCCACCATGACTCTCTCTAAAAGGAACGTATATTCCATCAGGGTATCATCAACTAGAAGAAATGAAATATTCTCATAAAGAGAGGGAATAGATAGATAACCAAGTTTTGATAGCTGTGCAAGTTACTCTTGGATTTTGCCTTGCTTGTCTAAGAAGCCAAACACAGTTTCATGTGGAACTAACCTACCGGTGCATAAGCAAACAAACAAAGGAAAGAGGCAAGACAAAGAAAAACAAAGTAAGCAAATCAAGAAATAATACAAGAAAGAAAAAAATAATCCTACTCCTAACCTAAGCAGAGCATAGGCCAATTCACATGAAGTGATACTTCTAATCTAACCACTGATGCATTGGCTGGCCCATGTAGGCAACAACATGATTGACCAGAAAGATATTCAAGCATACCAACAAACAAGAAAAATAAAACAATTCAAACCAATACGTTCGAAGCTTAGATGCATCCATAAAAAAGTAAAGACGGAAAGCACATAAAAGGCACTTTGTGGATGTATGATGGTGTCATGTTACATTGTGCATGAAAGACAAGCATGTACACACATTCGAACTTGAAATATGAGCAAACATAAAGAAAGAATAAAAATTTCATTTTATAGTAGTTCTTGCTACATATGACTCCTCGAATGCATGAGCAATAGGATCGTGTGATTCTGATGGAGGATGTGAAAACTGTGAAATAGATTGATCTTCAATGTGAACAATAGAGTGATGAGGATCCCAGGAAGATTCAACAATTCTTTTATTAGAAGTGGAACTAAACTCAAGGTTATGAGAACATATATAACCACCAGCTTGGACTGAAGTTCCTCGACAACTAAAGGACTTTCCAATTCATGAGGAGATGGATCATCAATGAATGGTGGCTTAGAAAGATCAACAATAAACAAATCAGAATCATGATTGAATGAAGGAATGAAAATATCACGACAACCACAATCAGAAAAATCAATATTGACAACGACATCCTCAAGATCTTTCGAATCATCAAGAGGGGGTAATGGAAAACAATAATTTTCACCCTCTATGTTTCTGGAAATGTAAGATGAGAGATTGGCTAGATCTGGGAAGAATGAATTGTCCTCTCCACAATTAAATGAAAGGCTGACATCCCACGTGTTCTGTGAGTGGTCGGAAGTGGCAACATTCATAAATGAATATTCACAAGATGGAAGAGAAATGGTATAATTGTGGAAGATGTTAGGATAGATCAGATGAGGTGTGGAAAGAAGCATGTCATTCTTCACTGCAGATTCTTGTTTAGACTCCGAAACATACTCGTAAAAAATAATAGCGCAAGTTTTCTGTTCAACAGCAATTCCGTCCAGAACTCGATCCTTGTGAACATCACATGTGAAATCCATAACGAATGTACAAAACATACCAAAATTAGGAGGACCAAAGGAAGCAAAGGACAAATTCTAAGAAGATAAGACCACATCACAACCATCAAGCCTGCAGTCCAAATCCGCACAAAAATCCTGAGCAGATGGGGTAAGAGGAGATGGTGACATATCAAAAGGTGGATTTACAAATTCTCCCACCTCATCCTACGGAGCTAGAGCTCTTTCATGAGAAGGGATGGAGGGTCACTTGGGACAACAACCTTGTCTGTTTCAGATTTTGAAGCTCTAATGCTGAAGTATGTTTGGGGAGACTCAAAAGATTCTAACTCATGCAATTTCTCAGAGATGTGAACAAGATATTGAAATATTCCCTCCAAAAATTTCCTGTCAACTTCATCTCAATAAATTCATAACAATAATGGAGAAAACGATCGTGAAAGTGCTCAAGAGATTCGTCAGGTGATTTTCACAATTTTATTTATTTTTATTAAGTGCTTTACGGTCATAGAGAATGAAAGCACGAAATAATTCTCTGAAACTGTGATCAAAAGAGTGTATCGAGACAGTGGGCAATATGATACACCATTGTTTTGTGCGCCCTTTGAACGTGAAACTGGACAACCCACAGGTAATGTCATCTGAGGGGACATCGCACTTGTCAAAGAAACTACCAAAGGCAATTTTGTGCCTAAACAAGGGTGTTCCATTGTTGTCGTTGAAATTATATTTGGATAAGTAATCTATAATGCTCACCGACGCTTCAAAATCAACAACATGATAAAAAAAAGTTGGGGTTGTGATTAGGATAAAAGTCATGAGACATGTGCATAAATTCAAAACAGATTTCAAGGGATTAGCTTGTCATCTGACCCTCCTTCTAGCACCAGAAATGTTTATGGTGCTGGACCCGCCAACATTCAAGGGATCTCCCCGATAAGAAGTCCCAACTAGACCTCAAACCATTTGGAGTAGGAGACTCAACAATGGGTGGTAGTGTATGTTGTGTGTGGAGCATGATTGTTCAGAGGTCTTTGTTTCAGCCGGATGTATACCCCAGGAAGTTTGTACACCCCTCCACGCGGGAGGGACTTGTCCCCCCCGCGGGGGTCTGATCCCCCCCGGCTGGGGGGTCCGGGGGCCAGTGGTCCCCCAGCGGGGGTTCGGGGGCAGCACCCCCGAAGCTAAAAACAGATGTAAATTTGCCTTGTAAAAGTATAGTAATTTCTAGTCAATCTGGGCCGTTCATTAGGCAGATGATCTGACGGTATAAATTATGTTTAGTTTAGGGTTTTTTTCCCTAGAAGGCAACCCCTCTCTTTGTATGAGGGCATTATATTTGAGGCTGTGTAATAGATGTGTATTCTGTGTGTGAGTGGAAAACAGAGAGGTGATACTGTGAGAGAAAACAAAGGATATTACAACGGATTTGCTGTAGGTTGTGTCTCTTCATTTTGCTGGATAATAGAAAGGAAGGATTGGCTGTTCGGGGTGGACATAGCGCAAACTGGGTGAACCACATATATCTGTGTCTCTCTTGTTTTATGCGTTTTCTGTGTTTATATTTCGACAATATTTTATGTGTTCCATTGCTCCGTAATATATAATTTTCTAACCGTGTAATGCTTGACTGTGGTAGCACACAGAGGTAACTAAGATAACTTTGGGTGAGAGAAAGTGTGTGGCCTCGCCGAGAGTCAAGTGCGATGCATGAAGGTTATAACACACGAAGGGTAAAAGAAAGTGTGCCCCTTAGAATCCTGTAATAATACATAACTTGACAGGAACACACGAGTAGAATGACATCAGAAGCTAAAATGCAGAGTAGTCCACAAATTAAAGTGACAGGTTAATCAAACAACACGCATCCAACAAGATTCATAAAATTGCATACAAAGTAGTTCATAAGAACATACGTAAGTTAAACAACATACATTGATAAAGAAACCAGAATAGTCCAACTACAATAACAATATATGCATGAAAGCGTGATGGCTTTGTTATTATTATAATAAGTGAAAGCTCCATCCATACATACACCATTGACAACCACTAGCCCCAATAGTGGACCATTACAGTTGAGAACACCTGCTCCTCCAAAGAATTATACTCACTCTACGCTGCGGAGAAGCGAAGGCTCTTCAAAATACTCTAAGCCTAAGCCAAGCCAAAAGGTTGGCTCCCAAAAGCCCCTTCTATGAGTTATGAGGTTCTATTTATAACAAAGGGTGGGGTGACCCTTGAAAATCCCCTTTGTGACTCTTTGGCTACCCTCATGACTCTTAAACTTCTTTACAAATAACTCATTACATAACATGATGACCTTTCACATTCCACTAATGACATTTGGACTTTCACTTGCACATATTTACAAAGTATATTACATTTTTCAGATGTACCCATGTGAGACAAAATATGCTAGATACAACCTAACAAGACAAAACATTATGACTGCGAAGTTTGGGGAAAGACCAACTTGGAAACCTCGACTTGGTGCTTCTTGGTCACATATTGATGCCAAGCTTGGTATTGTGTGATGATAACCCAAACTGTTTGATGGTGTCTTTCTGATACTGGGCTCTTGCCTCCATAACATGTGGGTATATGGTCTTGGAACTTGTATTCAACTCATCCTGAAGCATGTGTAGCATGGTGTTGACCATGACAAGACCACCAATGTACTTCTTCATGTTATGTGCACTCAACTCAATGTCATTCTTGGTGGCCTCTTACCTTAGCTGCTCCATGTACCCATCTATCTCTAGCTGGAATTGGTTCTTGGGTGTAGCCTCGGTGAGGGAATCGATTGATGTTAGGTCCCTATAATACTAGTGATTCCCCCATTACTATTGTCATTGTAGCCCCTTATTGTTATTGTTGTGCCCCAGTTGTCCCCACATTGTTATTATTGTGCTCCATATAAACCCACTATTGTTATTTTTGTGCCCTTATATTATTATTGTTATGTCAACTTTTATTATATTGTGACCCCTTTGACTCCTATATATAGAAAGGAGGTTTTTTCATTTGAATCAACCAAAAATTGTTCATTTGTGTAATATAAAGGAGGTTTTCCCCTCAAAGAGGCTTATTTTAAAGTCATTGATCTATCTTCTCTTCTATTTTGTGAGTTAGTTGCATAACATTTGGTATCAGAGCTTTAGATTCTAGGGTTTCGTTGCTCCAAATAGGTCATCGTGGAATTTTTGCTATAATTTATTTTATACGACGTTTCAGAAGCTAAAAAAAACCCGTTTGATTTGAAATCTTTATGACCATTGGGTTTGAATTTCAAAGCTTCTCACACTATATTTTCGGAGATATGAGCCAAGGAATTTAGGGTTTTTGCAGGATCCATAATTACATCCCAAATAGGTGACCTTGAGAAAATTATCATAACTTTCTCTCTGAGTATCAAATTGAAACTTCGTAAGAAGTTACAGAAAGATGACAAACTGTAGTTTTATGTACGTTGCTTTCAAGTCCAAAGGTTGAAATAGTGACATGTGGTACTTCGTACGAATTCTATCTACTGAAAAAGTGTATAATCAAGTCATCTTGGGAGATTGGGCATAGCTCCTTCTTGGAGAATCCAATTTCGATCAAACTGGTGGAATTGGAAAGAGGGCTCAGAGGGATACCACAGTTCACAATTTTGGATCTTATTTCAGACCTTGGAGATCCGAAATTTCAGAGATATATTAGATTCAATATCAAACTCCTACAAATAAAAACAAGGTGTGAAGCCTTTTTAAAAATTTGCATAAGTTTTGTTTGAAAAATTATTTCGAAGTGATGAAAAGGGAATAGTGAAGAAAATTATCATTAGTTGATTCCCCGAAGAAAGAAAATGGCAACACCTAGTAACAAACTTGAAATATCTACTGCGCCACATGAAAAAGAGGAAGAAATGCAACATGATATATCAAAATTATGAGATGAAGTGCAACACATTTCTCTCTCACAAAAAGTAACAGAAGCTAAGATGGATGGTTTTAAGAATGGAATCAATGGTATGAAAGACAACATTGAATATTGGAAGAAATACATGGAAGTTTGGAAGGAAGGTTTGACAAAGTTTCTACAAGAAAGGCTTTCTAATGATGAAAATGTAGTAGAGCAAACTCATAATGAGAACAAAAGAAATGTTAATCATGATTCAAAGAATGACAACATTGAAGATTTGAAGAAAGACGTGGAAGGTTTGAAGGAAGGTTTGACAAAGTTGCTACAAGAAAGGCTTCCTAATGGCGAAAAGGCAGTAGAGGAAACTCATGATGAGAACATGTTATCACTTAGAACTGTAAACATTTGTATATAACCCTTTGCCCAAAGTCCAATGCCTAAAATTGGTGTTAAATTGTTTTTAGTCTATGTTTCTTACTTAGGGTTGAAGCTTTAAAGATGTTTGATGTAAAGCGTATTCTAATCCTATCGGTCACCCTCCACCATCATGCTTCCATAAGACATGTCTTGTCTAATCCATGTCACCAATCCTTTCCGCAATTTCACAGCGCAGTCTCTTATTGGTCCATTTCGCTACATAATCATTGTTCAGCCATTTTGCAGCATCACCATCAAGCCGTTTCACAGCGCATTATGACAATTCAAAATTAAACACGCTGCGAAATCATAGATTCGTGCGTTTTGCAGTGAATATTTCTAAAAGGGTCAAGTCCGTTAATGAGTCACCATTCCCGTCCTCTCATGTCAGTTTTTCGTACCTCCAAAACGCTCATTAACCGTCACTCCACTAATAAATTTGCAGACATGCGCATCAGTATCAATCCAAATGAGTTTTACTATGCATAGATCTTTGTGATGATTGTGAATGTACATAAGTGATCAGCCCGTGTGATGATTATATGCGAGTTTGCAAGTGAAGCTGTTTTCAAGAGAGCCTGTTTCAAGCGAGGCTGAGCCAAAAGAAAGAAAGGATCAAATTGCTGTTCCAGTGGAAGTTGTTGTTCACTGTCAGTGCGAAGATTTCAAAGGCGAGATGGAGAAGAGAGGACACCGGTCTGGAAAATGCCAAAGAACAGAGCCTGAAGGTTTGGACTTAACATTAAGAGATGAGGGTGTGAAGAAAGCATTCCAGGATGCCGACTGTTGGAATTTCTGCAAGAAACTGCAGGGTGGCCATGCTCAGGTAACAAAGGATTTTGCTTTAAACTTCACCGGTTTGAATTCTAAAATAGCTATGTTAGAAGTTAAAGTGTCTCCAGAGGAAATAGCTGCAGTAACTGAGATCCCGAGAGGGGGACAATAATGGTTTAAGAACTTCAAGTTCGATATGAGTCCATGTAAAGAATTCCTGAAAGAGGCATATGTGAATGAGGACCTGACAAAGGCAGTACCTAGAAACTATGTTAAGGAGCATTATGCCCTACTTCTCACCTGTATTCAGAAGTACCTAACTTGTGAGGGAAGATATAATAAAGTCTACTCCTACCACTTCAAGTTGCTGTTGCATTTTACTGGTAAAGCATCCATTGACATCCCCTTCTACTTGTTTCGAAGTCTGAGCAAAATGTGTGACAAAGTGAAGTTAAGAAAAGATGACTGTGAAACATCCCTATTTCACCATGGTCTGGTCAAGTTATTAGTTTTGAATGGTCTTCAGAAGATAGGCAGGGATTGGGACTCCTTCATTTTCATGGCGGGTTTTCAAAGTAAAACAGGTCTAACTCCACGGCCCGTTAAAGAAAAAGAGCAGACAGTTGAAGAGTCAGTAGAAGAGCCCACGATTTCTGAGCTTCAGAAGGAGGTTAAGAATAGAAGGAAGGTAAAATCAGAGTTAAGAAAGTCAGTCAAGCCACTGGTTAGTAAAGAACAACCTCAGCCATCAGCCAAAGGAGAAACCCAGCATAAGAAGGCTGTACCTAAGCCAAAAGAATCTGAAAAAGTGTCAAGGGTGAGGACAAGGAGTCAAATGATCAAAGAAAAAGGCAAAGCAGTGGTTGTTGAGGAAAGCCCAGTATCAAAAGCCAGCTTGAATGATTTGCTGGAAGCTATTGAGTTTGATCAAGCTGAGCTGACACACATTGAACCAATGCACATTGACTTGACACAGTCAACACCAGAAAGCACTAAGAAATCTAAAGCTTCAAAAAGACTGAGGTTTGATGAACTAGGTGATAAGTTTATCTTTAAACCAAGGAGACCCCTCACAAGAAAGCAAGCAAGGGAAACTGAGAAATTGCCCAGAACAGAGGAGGCAAAGGAAATAAGAAAAAAACCTCTTACAAGAAAGCAAGCAAGGGAAGCTGAAAAACTGCCCAGAACAGAGGAGGCAGAAGAAATCAAGAAAAAAGGTTCAAATAGAAAAGTCATCATTTCCCAAGGAGGAAATATTATATCTACAAAGGACCAGTTGGAGGCAACTGAAAGTGAAATGGGTAAGATGAAGAGGGCCAAAGCTGAAATCAAAGCCATGGAAAAGGAGGTTTCAAATTTGAAGGCACAGCTAAATAAATTAGCTGCTAAATGAAATTGCTGATTCTAAGTAAGGTGCTGTTCTAAAGTTTTGTAAAATTTTGCTTAAGTTCATTAGTTTGAAGGCATGTAAACCCGACTATATATATGTCCAAGGTAAAAATGAATTTTGAAATCAGGTGGCAGAGCAGTTAAAATACAGAGAGAATTGAAATTGTTTAAAACAGTTTCGCAGCGCGCTGCGAAACTGCTGTAGGTGTTGTTTTTTAACACAGGCAAACAGTTTAATGAAAGAATCAGAAATTTGCAAAGAAAACACCTCAGTGACGTGAAAGGGATCAAAGCAAGCTGCTACAACCATTCAACATATGCCAGGTGTACCTTTAGTAAAAGGTAAACTGTTTTAAGCTAAGTTTGGAATTTTTGGTTATAAAGCCACTTTATTCTCGGTGATTAGGGTTTGAAGGGAGCTGCATACGAAAAGTTTTGGTTGGCACACCTGTACATCAAAGGAGCCTCCAGCATATCAGGAACGTGGTAATGCCATATATTATCCGGTTATTAAAGACTTAAAGGGCCTACTGCTGCATACTCGGTGATGCTAGGTGATGGAGGACCAGAAACGAAATTTTAGGGATATTTACAGCCAACATGGAACAGATCAAGGCTTCCAGTATCCAAGGCCAACATGGGACATTAATTGCTCATCTCATGCCATCTCAGCCAAATGAAGATGAAGCGAAGTGTCAAAGCTGCAAGGAGGAATCAATTTATGATGAAGATAGAATTAGAGTTATAATCAAATTAGAACTCTTTAGAACTTCTGTTAGTAGTTAATGTATTAAATAAGTTTGTTAATAACAGATAAGAGTCATTAGTGACAGTCATCGAGCTCGCCTCATGCTGGAGGAGGAAGCTCCAAGTAGTTAGAGTTGTGTTGCTATATATAGCTGAATTATCTATGTAACAAGGGTTGGATATTTTGAGAAACAAAGTATTGCTTTGGCTTGTGTAAAAACTCAGTTTGGTAATATAATTTGCTGCTTATCTTCTCAGGATTCTTTTAGTGTTTCAAATGCTCAAGATATGTGGTTTTGTTTTATGTTCTATGTTTTTACAGTTGTATAAATACACAATCACTTAGAATTCACCTATGCTGCTCTGACTTCCTGTGTGTATTTGTAAGCTGAGTTTCCTATGAGATGATGTTTTGAGTATTTAAACATTACATGCCCTGACTTCTATGCATGAGCAGTATTATATTTTATTGAATATGATCAACTCTATAAGCCCAATGGAAGTCTTTGAAATGTCTGTCCAGCCAACCTGTTTATTAAATTTACTTTACTAAAGTTAGCCCTCTTATCAGCAAACAAAGTCAATAACTTTTTTGAGAGAGCCCTCTCAGGCTAGGGAGGCTAATCCTTAGTCTAAAGATTGGTCTAAAACAGTTACACAGAGTCTATCTGATTAGCAGCCCCTTCAGAGTTTGATTTTGTGATAACAGAACAAAAGAAATGTTAATCATGATTTCATAGACTCTAACATTGGAATAAAGACCCACCATGTTCCAAAGATCAATATGAGGAAGTTTGATGGCAAGGATACCGTAACATGGATACTACAAATGGAACGATATTTCGATCTCCATAATGTGCAAAACACACAAAAGGTACACATTACAACTTTATATTTGGAACCCAATCAATTTGTATAGTATCGATGGCTTTTCTCTCATAAAAAATTTGTCACTTGGTCAATTTTTACAGACAAAATGATAGCACATTATGAGGATACAAAGAGCAACACCTTCTTTAGCCAATTGATAAATCTAAAAAAAAATGGTTCAATGGTGGAGCACATTGAGGACTTCCAAAAATTGAATATAAGGGTAAATGATATTCTAGAGGAGCATAGGATTGATGTGTTCATAGGGACTTTAAAGGAGAACATCCAACATGAGGTTTGCCTTTGGGAACTTGATTCATTGGAGAAGGCATTCAGGTTGGCAAGAAAAATTGAAAGAAAATTATGACAACAAGGAAGCCTACCACTCACAACTATAAAGATGGAAGCGTTTATTTCCCTAGCCTTCCACAACCTAAAAGGTTGACACCACAACAATTAGAAGGAAAATGAGCAAGGTGGCTTTGTTACAGTTGTGATAGCAAATACACTAAAGGCCATAAGTGTGCTGAGAAGAAATTATTTTACATAGATTGTGAAAAGAGGAAGAAAAGGAACAAGAAAAATCAAAAGAAGAGGATGTACATCAGGAATCAACCCTAGAGAAAGAAGAAATGAATCCAACCATATCTTGTAATGCATTCGCAGGAATTACTACTCCTCAAACTCTCAAGATAGAAAAGGGTAATAGTGTGGATTGATTCGGGTAGTACCCTTATGAAATTTTTTGGAATTGGTTGCTAAACATCAAGAATATTTCTAATAAATGGTGAGTGCCTCAACATTTTCATCATGCCATGCCTCCATTTTCTCATATTCAATTGTGTCTAGATTATACCAAAGTCTGGTACAATATCTCCCCCTAGGTTGACCCACAGGAACTCCCCTACCAACCCACAATAGAACAAATATTCGATGAGTTAAGTCGTCAGTGTAATACCAAATATGCTATTCCACTCGATGTATTCAAATCAACCCATGACATTGTCACACCCCTACAAGATGCCGAAGTCAGGGAAGAATTGCAGGCTAGCCTTTATTTGTAGCCCTTCAAAGTCAACTTATCTATAACCCTTCCTGAAGCCTCGCACAAGTATGCTCGAAAAGAATTTTCTAGTCTCAAGTCTTCCCCTTCTAAAGTCAAGCCTTCTCGGTGGCAGAGAATACTTAAAAAATATTAAATTGACTGAACCAGTCAAGCAAGAGAAACTGGACGTATTTCTTAAGGATTTGGAGCCCGAGAAAGCTATTGTCAAAAAGCATACTAAGTCTAGAGCCCCGTCTATTAGGATGTATATTTACAACGCAGTAGAAAGTGTGAAAGGATTGCTTGCTGAGAATATTGAGAACAAAGTGGATGAAGTCTTTTAGAAAGGTAACCAAGATACTCAGTCATCTTCTCAGCCTCAAAAGAAGAAAAGTAAGTCCGCCACCATTAAAAATATTGACTTCACCGAATATTCCCTTGTTAACTCTTTGACTCGTGTTCACGAAGAGATCAACCACATAGGCCAAGAGCAGTTAGGTGGAGAGTAGTCCGGTAAAGTGGAGTCAAACATACATATTTCAGATAAAGAAGAATCTATCAAAGAGAAATCAGACGTAGAACACTCAAACAAAGAGTAGTTTGATGAGGACCATATACAAAGAACAAAAATGTAGATCAAGGTCAGCCGAACCGCAGTCAAACAGACGGGTCCCAATAGAAAGAAAACTAGTCGAAGGATAACCACTCAGACGTCTTGAATAACTCATATCCCACTTATAAAGATAACTTGTCGGAAGAGACTTAGTCAGATGAAACCATTAGAGAGATTAATCAGTAGAAAAACCATGGTTCTACTGAGTCACAATAGTAAGAAGTGGGTAGAGTACCATTTTTCAATATAACACATGTAATCAATTTAGGTACTACCACTACCCAGACTACACAAAGAAATCCAGATTCAACCATAGCAACCACTTAAGCAACTAACAACAGGAAGAAACCTGTTAATGTCACTACTAAGTATGCTGACATCATGCTTTCTAGTGAAAAACAACTCTTTTAGCTTATGGAGTGATCCATAAAAGTTGCTAAGAAATGAATACAAAAATAAATAAAGATACCAATAAAATTCAACGCCTCCAGGAATGAGAAAGGGTGATTTGGCTGTAGTGCTAAAATTGGGCAACAAAAAAACTAACAATTCCCACTCTAGCCAAGATTGATAATCATATCATTGTTGTTCAACAGTTGGTAGAGAAGTTAATTGGTTAGAATGTCCAATTCACTTCAAATGTGTCAGAGTTTTAGTCCCATCCTACACTCATGACTAATCCTACTTTTACTCAAGCTTTTCATAAGGCCCATGATGACTTTCTAGCAGGAAAACAAACATTGAAAACTACACTTGACAAAGGAGTTGTTATAGTAACCACTCTGGATAATTGGCCTTCCTATATGGCTACTGTGCATTCGAACAAAAGGGTCCGGGAACAATTGTTAATGATCTCTTAGCCAAGCAGACCTCAAACTCGAGAGCTCAATAGACAATAAGCACTAAACTGGAGCAAGAAAGGGAAACTTATGCACAACTGTTGTGACAATATCGATAGTGGTTGTGTGAAGGAAAAAGATTTCAACATGAAGCTTCAAATACCTCTTATTTCCTTTAGTAAATCCTTCAATAGGTGGAGAACATCGAGAAGAACATACCATTCAATCAAAAGATAGGGGACCTTACAACAGTCGAAGACAATGTACAATACCTTTCAGATCTTATAGAGTCGAGTGTAAAAGCCCAAGTAATAGTCCAAGAATGGTCAATATTTGATGAACATTTGCAGATGCTAGCTCTAGTGATCTATCATACCGTGTTTCCTGGTATGACTCCAATTCCATGAGTTCGTTCCACTTCTCCACTTCCACCATGGTACGCATCAGTTTTATGTACCTAATGTTTCTACATTTGCTATCGTCTCAAAACAACAATGTCATGCAGAAGAGGTTGATCAAACAATGCACCAACCAACTTCAGAGATGTCGAATGCAACAACAAAAGCACCAAGCTCTGATATGCCAAATGCCTAAACTTCATCCATATTTTACTTGTAATTCACAAATGTTAATGGAAAAGTCTCTTTTGTCTTCTTGTCTTGTTTTTTTGTTTTTTCCAACTCTCCCCTTTCTTTGGGACAAAGAAGGGATTGAGGGTGGGGGAGATGTTGAAGGAGCTAGTTAGGTTGTCTGACTAGTTAAATATGGAAAAGGCTAGTCTACCTAGCTAATCAGACTCAATGTAAAATGTAATTGTAATATGATAGACATATAACAAATGATAGATTAGACATTATGGTTAATCCGAGAGTTAGACTCCTGTAAATGTCTCATCAGTCTATATATACTTGTTGGTATGAATGTAACAAAGGTTCCTGATATAATACATAATACATATATACGACTGGGTTATCTTTCCATTATTGTGTGTTGTCTCTTTACTTGCTTTCTGGACGTTTAATTGTGTTTGTCTACTGGTAACAATGCACACTATTCACTAGATTACAACAAGGGAGAAATGTGCTCGATTGAGGTAGCCCCAAGCCCCCAGGTCTTCAAATCATCTTTATGGTGTGAATCTACCACATACAAATGAATGAGTTGATGTTGAGCATGCAAAGAGACCATTTGAGTACCATGCATTGAGGGATCCCGCTAACATATGCGAGGGAGACTACTATTGATGTAAATGGTTCCTAAGGTACCTAGCACAATCTAGTGAGTGCGAATGAATGAGATAATGTTGAGAACTCATAGAATCAGTCAACGTGGGTAAGTGAAGAAAACCCACTATCAACCATAAGGAAGCCTACCATTGAGGATTACAAGCTTTAAGGTACTAAACTATTTCTAGCTCTATATCCCATATAAGGTGTTGATGTCATTGGGAAGAGGTTCATTGGGGGAGGGCCTTAATGTATCCCCCATCATGCGACACAAAATTGACACTAAGATGAGGTCACTGATGATAACAAATGAAGAATTGATGCACAAATAACACATGTATGGCTGACAAAAAAAGGTAGAATGAGACTATAGATGGGTACTTTGACTAGGACTTTCCTTGAACATATAATGACAAAACAAAAATGTGAAATTGGCAACTTGGATGAAAGAATACTATTCAAACAGAGTGGTAACATAAGAGGCATCATCACAACCCAAGGACTAAAGGGTAACCAGTGGGTTGAGATATTGATTCGATGACACAATGAATTAACTCATGTCGATGGTGGCTCTAAATCTAGGAAAATACCAATTGTAAGAGGATGACTTAAACAAGTGTCATGTTCAAGGGAAACTAATGACTGCCATAATAAAATAAAGAAAATTAGACTTTCGTCACCTTCCACTTTTTATATAGATGATCCCCTTCATAATTTAATGAGCATGAAAGAGAATACAAGTGATATTGATGATGCATTTTTCATTTAGTTTTAACAAGATTGAAAAATAGTTAAAAGTATACTTGGATTTGTGTGTATTTTGTGAGTTTCTATAATGAATATGAAAAAGTTTTAAAAGTGTAGTCATGTCGTTTTCATGTATATCTTTTTCCGTAAAAGATATATCTTTTCTCCAAGAGTTTAAGAAAAAAATCACATTTCACACCATAAATCTTTCAAAACAAAAGTATTTCAATTTTTTATATAAAAATATTTCATTAAGCATGAAGAAGAATATCTCATTCCAAAAACTTGGATATAAAAACATTTTACCCATCATAACATAAAAGAAAAATATCATACCCAATATAAAAGTATAAAACCAACAAAAATCTTACCAAAAGATTACAGAATAAAATATTTTACACTAATAAATGTCACTTGTCTTTAACGCATTATGCCTATCTTGATTACTTTAGGAGGGAAAGGAATTACTAGGGTGATTCATACTTTGTGGAGGCTACATTGTTTGATTCATTAAGGATAACTTAGCACAATTTGGAGAATCTCTAGTTGGTTGAAGTGGAACTTCAATTCCATTTGCTCCAAAAGTGACTTCATCTTGACCGCAAAAAGCCGATTAATTAGCTTCTTGCAAGGCATGCTTGCAAAAAACCAATTGATTAGCCTCTTGTAGGGCATGCTTGCAAAAGCCAATTAATTAGCATCTTACATGACATGCTTATCATAAGTGTTTTGAATGTCTGCTTTTTTGAAATCCTATGCAATATTTTATTCACTGTTTTAATATATATATTATATATATATATATATATATATTATTCTCAGATTTTAAATACTTTAGATTCATTTCAACTCAAGTGTGTAATAAGTCTCTAACCTACTATTCTTAATTTCTTCATTATTTATTTTCATATTTTTATCATTACTTAGTGTTTAAGATAATGGAGAATTCTAGAATAGTGTGAGTTGGTTCATGAGACCTCAGGATATGAATTAGTTTCTATTTCTAAGGGTATGGTTCTAACAACCCTAAAACTATGAATGCTATATAATGTGTGATGTACATTGAGAATGTAGAGCATTCTGCAGAGCCAGACTCTCCTGGTTTAGTCTCTCTTCTGAAGAGCTGACCAGTGGGTGATTTATTTATCAATACAAGCATCTCATTTTAACATGGTATTAGAGTGACAGGGCTGGGAAAACTGTTCGTTGAGTGGAGGGAGGCCGGTGCGCTTGAGTAAAAAACAACATAGTTTGGTGAAAAAATCACGCCGAAGCACGTATATCTGCAAGAAAATTGTGCCGATCTTAGTAGTGGCCTTATGCGTTTTCCTATCATTGGGGCAACACGATTGATTGGTAGCATGACTTGATGGTTCAGTGGAAAAATCACGCTGACTGTGGCTGTGTGTTATTTTTGTGTGGTAGGCTGAGAGAAACACAACAACATCATGGAAAATAGGTGGGTATTCACTCTGTGAATCCCTGGTATTTTTTTGACAACGAAGTCGTATGGGTGAATTGCTACTATGAGAGAATCACCGTTGGTGGTGTGCCGCTATTTGAATGCTGCGTTGAATCCAAAATATACCTCCATTTGATTAAAATCTGCTGCAGATCAGCTTGTGTTGGAAGCCAAAGACTTGCCCGAAGGCCGTGTGGTGGAGGCCTGTTATAGCTCCAAATCTCACCATTATGGTTTGTGATGCTACACCCATGGCCTAGGGCAACCCCTCCTTGGAGTGAGTATTGGAAGGTGACCTACTAGAGGCTTGAGGCGGGACGGATCCAGAAGGAGGCTGAGCTTTGAGCCTGCAGAAGTGGTTCAGGTGATATTGCTCTTTTTTCATATTATTCTATTTGTCTAATAAAGAAACACGTCTTGTTCCCGAAACGCTTCTTTCTTTATGTTAATGATGTTCATAGTTGAATTTCATGCATGAATGGATGTCTAGAAGTTTGTAACTAACTCCTTTCTTACATAACATAAAGATCATTTTTTATGTGAATCTTTGTCCATATACTGCTGCAATCTTTGGAATTGTTGTTTTTGCAGGGCAAAGGAGCGGAAGGGACGTGAAGAAGGGTTTGCACCCTTGAGTAACTACCCAAACGTAGGACCTCAGGTATGTCCTTCTCACCTTAGAGATAGCTTTTTCTAGCATAAACGATTGTGTGTGTGTATGTTTCTTGACTTAGACAACTTCTAGTCTGCTAGGGTTCCACCCAAGAGCCTTAGGGGATAATATCCCGCAACAAGGCCGAAGACCTGCCTGAAGGCCGTGTGGTAGAGATCCAGCTATCTGCTCCTTTAACACCGCTATGGAGCAATTGAATCTGAATCCGTGATCAAGGATTTGGGACACGGTCTTTCATAAAGATCTGGGGTAGATCTAACATTTCTTTTTCCCTGTCAAGATTTTTTATTTTATTTTTTGAATTGTTAAGATGAATAATAAAATAATCAAAGCATACTTGAATGAGCATAACAAACTTGATGGCTCCAATTATGCGAATTGGAAATTCAAGATGCAAACTCTGCTAGAAGTGCAAAGTGCTTAGACGATTGCAAATGGGGATGAGCCGAAGCTAGTAGCTAGATCAACATCGATCCTAGATTGGGAGAAGACTTCATCATACCACATATCAAAGAATGTAAATCAGCAAGCGAAATCTGGGGAATATTGAAGGATTTGTATGAGATCAGGAATACAAATCGTCTCCTGTTCCCGAAGAGCAAGATTTTATCCTTGAAGATGGAGGAAAATGAAACAGTTGTTTCCTTCATAGCAAGGATCAAAGATCTGAAGAACAAATTGGCAGACATTGATGATACAGTTGCAGATACAGATTTAGTAACAATTACCATGAATGGTGTGACCGATGACTACCAAATGTTTATCACTGGGATAAATGCGAGAGATAAAATCCCAAAGTTTGAAGATCTGACAAGAATATTAATGCAAGAAGAAGAAAGACGATTGACTTTAAAGCCCCAGAGTGTAGATCTTGCATTAATGTAAAAGAAGAACTTATTCAAAGGAAAAGGAAATCTGCAACAGTAAAATGGAGGAAATCCACAGAAAAGACCAAATCAAACTCAAGGTATGCATCCGAATAGAAACAACTTTGAAATTAAATGTTTTTATTGTGGAAAAATTGGTCATATGGCTAAGGAGTGCAGGAAGAAGAAATGTCATGAACAACATCAAAGGCAGAAGAGACATGCAGGTCATCTTGCAAATGATAATCATGTGCAGAACTTCAGATTTTTCATGGCTGACTTTGATGAGAATGTTGATGCAGACATATGGCATGTATATTCAGGAGCATCCACACATATGATGGGAAATAGACAATGGTTAAAATATTTTAAAGAAATCAACGACGAAGCACAAATCTACCTTGGTGATGATAGAAGTCATCAGATCAAAGGGTGTGGAAAAATTTCTGTTATTGTACCTGATGGTACTGTAAGACATATTCATAATTTCATGTATGTGCCCGATGTGACAAAGAATTTGATTTTTGTATCCATGATTATAGATCAAGATCTCAAAGTTGAATTTTTTAAATCTAATTGTTATATTAAAGATCTGTTGGATGGCATGAAGACTATTGCTTTAGGAATTTGAATAGGAGGTCTGTACAAATTGGATGTGACACCAACACTAGTTCGAGCTTTTGTTGAGATTGCAACAAGATGATGGAGCTTAGTGAAAAGAGTCGCCTTCACTAAGTGGGCCTCCAGGCTATTTTTGGCGCAACTCTATTTTTAGATTATGTCTATTTTTAGACATATGGATCATGTCTATGGATTGCAGGTTTCTGTTTATGGATGATTGATCAAGTTGGAAAAATAGATGGACTTATATTTTTGATGAAAGTGTGAGTGATCAAGTCTATTTTTAGACTGGCTGTCAAAAATAGAAAAGTCAAATATTATTATCTTACAATAATATTTGGACTATAAACTTAATCTTATTCTCTTGGAGCACTTCAGTTTGAGCTACAGAGGTGGCACATGCAGCTGTCAGAAGGAAATACGCTTTTCTTATGAGTTAGTTGAGTTGTTGCATGCATGACTTCAGTTAGAACTCAAGTGAGTTGAGTTTAGTGGACTGGAGGTGCAGTTGATGGAGTTGTGTTCAGTTTAGCTTTGTTAAACTAGTTGTATTTAGTCTAACTGGAAAATAGACTAGAGATGAGTTGGGTGAATTAGTTATTAATAATTCACAAGTTATTAACTCATAATACAACTAATGAATACATCAGTTAACTCAGTTGCATGTCAGTGCATGTTCAGTTCAGCAGGGACAGGTGTTAGAGAATCAGATTGCTATCAGTTGTGACTATAGTTGTGCACCAAATCTTGCACAATCAATGGATTGAGTATTGCCAATGAGGATTGCGTGGTATATCCAAGGGAAATACGAATTTGGATCATTCATTCATCAGTATTCTCTTGCAGGATTGCGCGGTGGAGGCAGGCAAGCAGTGGAAGAGATTTGGAGATCAGATCTGAGCTGTATTGTGTGTAACAGAGGTGGAGATACTTGTGAGAAGTATTATGCTGTGTAATGTTACATGACTCAATCATTAATTTACAGATAGTTGGGGTTTTTAGCGAGATGCTTTCCCCGGGATACATACTGTGTTAATGTGTGAATGCTCTTGATGTTTTATTGTTTTTGATGCTGCTATATTGATGATCAACGTAGAGGAGCTTATGTATTGTGTATGTTTTCCACAATAGTACATGATCAGGATAATCTCCATTGAATATGTGTTAAATTATTCAAAATTTCTACAATTCATCAGTCAGCAGGACTAACATAAGTGTTTATTCGAGGCCTCGGTTACACTAGAATGCCTAGAATAGCATCATAGCTCAGCCAAATGATATTTTTAGTAGTTTTGATCTATTTTTATGAATTTTTGTAACAAATTTTGAATTATGTTTCAAGATATTTTTATGTAAACCATTGTATAAATAGTTCATATTTTGAAGTATTAGGGGTTGGCATCAGAGAGTGAAAGGCATGGAGCTTGTATTCATCATCTTTCTACAAGAAATTAAAGTCCAATTGCAGCTATTATCTAGGAATTCTTGTGGTATGAGTTTTTGATAATGTTTTTCTTATGTTAATAGCTTATATGAATGATAATTTCATCTCCTTTCCATATCTATGCTTTTCAGTGGTTTTCCTAAGAGGTTTTAAACATAATTCTTAAACTTAAAGTCTGTTTTGTTAGGAATTTCATGTGTATGTTACATATCTTCTGATAAATGAATTCATGCTTTCCATGCTTATTTGAATCTTCTCTTTTCCACCCTACACTACATCGACAAAGCCCCAAAATATTACAGAAGCATAACTACCCTACTCCTCTTTATCTCTTGCAACTGAACCCTTGAGACCTAACGCAGTTCCTTGATTTTGACTCCTGATCCAGCAAAACCTTAAATTTCGAAATCCTAGAGCTAAAACATACCTAGCCTAATATCATTTTCCCTCTCCAGTCATACTTGCATATGATTTTTATGGAGAGGGCCCTCTCTAGTTTAGTAGGGCTAGTTGCTAAACACTAAGTGGTTTGAGGTTACCTCCATCGATCTCCTTTCTCAGCCTTGGGATATTGTGGAGGATAACATTTTGGCATTGTTGCCGGGGACACGAATGATACATGGAATTAGTTCTGCAAATGCATTCAAGACTGGTCCTATGGGTGACATGTTCCAGTACTTGAAGAAGGTTGATCTAAATCACATCAAGTTAAGGTGTAAAATTTTGGCTCCTAAAAGACAGACAAGGTCAAACCCTGACCCAAATCCACCTCCTGTTGTTGATGATCGAAATAAACTGCTAAGGAAACTCAAATCTCCTCTTCCTGAAAGTGGAGCTCGTAAATTGGTAAGAACTACTTCTTTTCCTAATCAATTCCTTACTGTCGAAGATCTTTCTTTTAATATCCATTTTGAGTTATCTCTTTTCTGATCAAAGTCTGAATATTTCCTTTTAGAGGTAGTATTCAACCCTATCAAGTTTGATTCTTACCTGCCTTCTTCTAAATCCTCGTTTTCTAAATTTGATCATGAGCTTTGGTCAAACTTCAATAAGATCCAAATTCTAGCTTACCACTAAAAAGACCTACATTCAATATCAACTTGAGAATCGGTTAGTTGCTACTTCCTCTACCATACCTCCAAATACATCAGCTACATCATCTGTCATTGCTAATCCATCACCACCACCTCCATTAATATCATCATCCCCATCAACACAACCAGTTGTAATTCCCATACAACTTCCTCTAGTAGTCATGGCAAGGTTTTCCCCTCTAGCATTACCTGGTCAACTTGCTGCCCTACCTCAAAACTATGGCCAAAGGCTTCCTCTTTTTTATGGAACTTTAGAAATCACAACTCAAAAACACGTTGAAAAATTGGTGGATTTCATCAATCTCGAAGAAGTTGATAATGAGGATTCTAAAATGAGAATTATAGCACAAATATTTTTCAGAGAGGTTGAGAAGTGGTTTCGTGGTTTGGCAGCTAGTTCCATCAACAACTCTCGATAGTTGACAAAGTCTTTTTTAGCTCGGTGGGAGGAAAAGAAGAATCCATTATAGATTTTAGTTGAATACAACTCCATGAAGAGAAATCCAAATGAAACAGTGTTGGAGTTCACAACTATATTCAATAAGGTGTACAATTCTATCCCTCATGACATGAAACCTACCCCAGGTTTAGCACTCCTCCACTATCCTAATTCCTTTGACTCGAACATGGCTTATTGGCTTAGGGAGAGAAACCATGCCACCTCAGAAGACATGCGGAGAAATGAGTGAGTGTTGAAGCTAATTTGAAGATTAAGAAATCCAAACTAAAGTCGAAGAAGAAAGTTACCATTAAGGAGGAGTCCTCCTCTTCTTTTGATGGTAAACTCGACACTCTTATAAAACCCATGAAAAAAATGATGGAGAGAATGATCATTGTAGACCGATAGGTAGAACCTTCAATAAGGAATCCAAATTATAGGGGTCAGCAATAGTCACAATTTAGAAATAAGTATAAAGAGCATAAGAATCAAGATCCTCAGGGACAACAACAAAATAGAACTCAGTTTCAGCAAATTTACACTCAAGGCCTGAAAGAAGAAGAAGAAGAGATTGCTGAAGCAAACCATTTCTTTGAGGAGGATCAACATGATCAACTACCTATTTTTCTAACTGAGGAAGATCAATTCTCTCAGGATTCTTTTGTACCAAGTGATCAACAACATTTCCTCTAAAATGATGATGTATGGGCAGTGCAGACGAAAAAATACCAAAGGGGTTATCAGAATTCTCTCATCCATATGAAAAAGAAGTACAATTTGAGAAGCGTAAATGTGCCTATTACATTGAATCAGAAGAGGCAAAGTGCTCAAAGAGATGCCCAAGACAAAGAAACAAGCCCTACCAATCAAAACAAAGAAAAGGAGATTGTTATTCTAAGTTTGGACAAGACCAATGAAGTCTCTACCAGAAATGCAAGGAAGGCTAAGGAGACTCAAAGTGATGGTTAGAGAAAGGAGTCTTATACCAAAGGATAGCCCAAAAATAAGGGTACCACTTCAAAAGAGGTAGAGAAGAAATCTAAATTGTTTATTTTAGAGAATGAAATTTCTAAGTTGAAAGTTTTTATCCCTCTAACTGAACTAGTCAAGAATGATAAATAAAAGTTTCAGATTTCCATGTTACAGGTAGATTAGACGTCAAATATGGTTAATTTCACTAATGATGACCCTAAAATTCTATTTGGTCCAGCCGTAGATGGGAGTCCAAAAGATAGTGAAGTCCCACCATTCTACCTTAGTTGGAAACTCCATGATTTTATCCTTCATAATGCCATGCTAGATTCTAGGGCCTCACTCAACCTTATGCCTAAAGCCACTATGGAAAAAATGGAATTAGATATCACTCAATCATATCATGATATCTATTCTTTTGATTCGGGAAGAGTGAAGTGTCTCGGTCTGATCAAAGACTTGGTAGTGTCCCTGGACCAGATTTTGACCAAGAATGTGATGATGGATGTGGTTGTTGCTGATATTCCTCCACGGTTTGGTATGTTGATCTCTCGGTCTTTGGGAGAAAATTTGAAAGGCACCCTACAACTTGATTTCACTTATGCTACTATACTGGTGTTTGGGTAAATTTGAAAAATGTACCAAGAGAAAAATATGAAGTTTATGATTAGTAGCAAAGAGAGACCTAATAATCACCTCATCCATGTTGTACATACCGACTTAGATTCTTTTATTTTGTATTGTGATATGAGTTCAGTAGATGATGACAGTCAGATTGTTGAAATTTCAGAATTTTCAGAAGTTATAAGTAGTGTACATAAGGATTTGATTGCAAAAAAAAGAGAAACAGGATGTAGATTGTTTGCAGCTAGGAAGTTCACTTGAAAGGGTTGTTGAATCAGTGCAAGAAACAGAAATTGTCGAGACAGTGAGTCATCCTCCAACAAGTAAAATAAATCAGCCCTCCAAATTTCAATTTCCCAATCAAGAAGATGGTCTTTGGACCCTAAAGTTTGATGGAGCATTGGGAAAGGAAGGAGCTGGGATTGGCATGTGGATTCATGGTCCCTTGCATCAGTTAGGTAAATTCCCTCAAAATGTTAGATTAAGATCATATAAGTTGGATTTTGATTGCTCAAATAAAAAGGCAGAGTACAAAGCATTGATTTCCGACCTTAAAATTCTCAAAAAGCTGGGAGCAAAGAATATTTCAGTTTATGGCGACTCTGAGTTGGCAACTAAACAGGTAAAAGGGGAGTACCAGGCCAAGCATCCAAGGATGCAAGCTTATCAAAATGTTGTCCTTGATATGCTTAAAACTTTTTCAGGATATACATTGTCTTTGATTCCTAGAAATCGAATTTTATGGTTGATTCTCTTGCCACTACAACAAGCATGTTTAAGATCCCCATCCACTCCAATAAGAAGTTTTCAATTCATGTCAAGCATCACCCAATTGTCCTCGAAAATCTGAGATATTGGAAGGTGTTTTGGGATGATAAGAAAATTAATAATTTTCTGCAAATTGAGGATGAATTATTGCATTCCCATATTGATGATGTGTATGATGAGAATGATCAGGAAATTGAGGCCACCGAGGTTGAAGTGTTGCAGTTGAAAGACAATAACATTCCACGACGTCTTGTACCTTTGGAAGAGTTATTTGATCTCAAGGATGTTGCTAAAATGCCAAAAATGGTCCCCACAGAAAAAGGTGTTGAAAATATAAACATTGGTATAGATGACAAGCCAAAAATGGTCAAGTTGTCAACATCTCTATCCCCTGAGATGAAAGGTAAATACACTTCTTTAATGGAAAATATTTCTGATGTATTTTCTTGGGACTACTCAGATCTAAAGGTGTATGACAAGAAAATCATCCAACATACTATACCAGTCAAGCCTGATCATAAGCCATTCCACTAGAAGCTGAGGAGGATTAATCCCAAATTGTTGTCATCCATTGAGAAAGAGATAAATAGAATTTACAAAGATAGTATCATAGTTCCTGTTCATGTTTATAAATATATGTCAAATCTTGTGCCGGTAAGGAAAAATACGGGGGAGATTTGTCTTTGTATTGATTTCAGGAATTTGAACAAAGTTATCTTGAAGGACAATTATCCTCTTTCAAAGATGGAACATATTTTGCAAAGGGTATTATGGGGTTCAAGGATGTCACTTATCGATGGATACTCTGGATATAACCAAATTTTGGTGCATGAAGATGATCAATTGAAAACATCCTTTACGACAACGTGGGGTAGTTTTATGTACACCAAGATGCCATTTGGGCTGAAGAATGCAGAGGCTACATTTCAGCAAGCAATGGTTATTGTTTTCGCCAATGAAAAATATTTATTTATGGTTATTTACTTGGATGATCTTACAGTTTTTTCCAAATCTGACAAAGAGAATTTTCATCATCTATGTATTGTTTTTCAGAGGTGCAGGAAATTTGGCATTTTGTTGAATCCAAAGAAGAGCTTATTTTCCACAGAGGAGGGAAAACTGCTGGGGCACATTATTTCAAAAGATGGTATTCACATCGACCCTACAAGAGTTGAAGCAATCCAATAGTTAGATTTCCAAAGAAACAAAAGAGAGATTCAATCTTTTAATGGAAAAGTCAACTTTATGAGGAGATTCATCCCCAACCTTGCTGAACATTTGAGAGAGATGACTAATATGATGAAGAAGGATAGTGAGGTAAGATGGTCAGAAGATGCAAAGAAATTATCCAATGCAGTTAAATTTTCATTTTCTTACGCTCCCACCTTGATAAACCCTTATTATACTTTAGATTTCATCATATTTTCATTTGCTTTCGAGCACACTTTGGTTGTTGTCCTAATGCAAAAAAAAGAACCACAAACCTAAACAACCCATAGCCTTTTTTAGTCGAACTATAAGAGATGTAGCGCTAAAGTATAACATTATTGCGAAAAAAGAGTTAGCCTTGGTGAAAACTCTAAAGGACTTTCGGGTATACATTCTACATTTGCACATTCTGGCTTATGTTCCAACTATAACAATGAAGGATGTTCTCTTGTAGACAGATCTAGATGGTAGGCTAGAAAAATGGATCGTAGCGATGCTAGAATATGACATGGAGATAAAGCCGACAAAGTTGATCAAGGGACAAGGTTTGGAAAAGATCATGGCCGAATATAACTTGTACGCATTGGATATCAATCTAATTGTTGCCCTCTCTGAAGAAGAAGTGGAAGAATTACCAGTATAGGTATCACAGATTTTTACTTCATCTCCTTGGTATTCTGACATTGTATATGCACTCCAGAACTTGAATCCTTCGCGCAAGTGCCAAGAAGTAAGAGTAGATCATTGAAATTGAAAGCTTCAAAATATTTCATCCTTGATGGTGTCTTATTTTGGAAGGATCCAAGTGGTATGTTGTTGAATAATCTTGTCGAAAGGGATGCAAGAAGTAATGAGTGACTTTCACAAGGGAGATTGTGGCGATCGCCTCTTCTGGAAAACTGCAGCCAACAAAATTTTGAGGGCTAGTATTTATTGGCCAACTCTTTTTGCTAACATATATAAAATTGTTATGAGTTGTCATGAATGTCAGATTTTTCAGGGGAAAAGGAAACTGCTACCATTTCCATTGCAACCCATTTCAATCTCGGCACCATTTCAGCATTGGGCTCTTGATTTTATTGGGGAGATCCATCCTTCATCTTCAACCCAGCACAAATAGATCCTAACAATGATAGATTACTTCAAAAAATGGATTGAGGCAATCCGAACCAGGTAAGCTACTAATTCGGTAGCCATTCACTTCATTGAATCTAATATATTTTCAAGATTTGGTTGCCCACAAAAGATAATCATCGATAATGTGCTTCTTTCAAGTCAAAAAACATGATGGAATTCTGTGAAAAGTATCAAATCACATTGGGGCATTCAACTGCTTATTACCCCCAAGGTAATAAACTGATTGAATCTTCCAATAAATCATTGGTCAATATATTTAAGAAGATGTTGGAGGTCAACAAGAAGAACTGGCATAAAAAACGTTTCAATGCTTTATGGGCGGACAGAGTAAGTAACAAGAAATCCATAGGAATGTTACCTTTTCAGTTGATGTATGGGATTGATACTGTATTTACTACTTCTCTTATTGTCCCAATCATGAAGATTTTGCAGGAAGTTGGCAGCGAACCAAATGATCTGAAACAAAGAATAAATCAGATGATTCATTTGCAGCAAACCAGGGAGGAAGCATTTTAGAATACTTCTAACTTTCAAGAAAGAATAAAGAAGATTTATGACAACAAGGCTAAAGTATATGATTTCAACATGGGGGATATAGTTCTTTGTTGGGATGCAAAGAATGAAGAGAAGGGCAAGCATAGTAAGTTTGAAAATCTATGGAAAGGGCCATACAGAATCTAAGCTTTGAGAGGCAATAATTCTTATCTACTAGAAGATATGAATGGACAATATTATTAAGGGGGAGCAATCAATGGTAGGCTTCTCAAGCACTACCTTACTTGATGAATTTCTAAAAATTTTCATTATCATTGTACATACCAGTTTACTTTCTCGTCAGAGTGTGAAGTAGTTTTAATGGGAGCTTGAAGCCTGAGGAGAAGGCCATAAGGCTTCTTTGACCAGATGCTGGTTTGAAAGGTTCAGTTTGTTTTTTATTGTCGAAGTCATTTCAGTTTGTCAGTTTTTAGTTTTGGGTTTGGTCTTTTTTTTACTCCATGCCCAATGGATCAGACTACTTGGTCTACTATGTTCTTAACACCTCCTAAAGGAGCTTCCATCCCCAGCTGGAGCCAATGTTAGTGTTTGTCAGTCTTGCTAGTAACCAGTGATCAAATGTGCTCTTTCAAAGTTTTTTTTAGGGTCCTTGGTCAAATTTTTATGTTTCATAAGGTCTTCAAATAAAATATTTGGTCATTGGTTAGGTTAGCTACGGCATCACTACTCCTTTCACCTTCATGGTCAATGGACATCATCATGGTCAGTCATTCCTTGTTGTAAGGGTGTCATATTCATTATGGTCATCATTTTATTCATTCTATCCACGTCAAGTCATCATTAGGTCATAGGGTCAAGAATCATAAAAAACTAGTCACTTCACTATCAATGTCATCATCATGGGAGTAGTAATAGGGAAAAATGATGCTCAAGGAGATTTCTTGTTTCAACATATTTATTCATATTTCATATACCTCCCTCAACTTCCCTCATAAATCCCCTTATTCCCTTTAAAACCCCTTTTTCCTTGGGAAAATCTTTGAATGCTAGCTAAAACCCATTTTTTCCCTTGGAAACACTCATATTTCATATTAATTCCCAAACTCTAGCCTTATCCAAAAGTCCCTTTATATATTCCTTTAACCTCATTTCCATTGTTATACATCAAAACTATATTGAAATCCCTTTAAAGTTTGGAGCCCATAATCGACACATATCACATGAACTATAAAATAGTGCTCGCCCCCCACTTCCCGAGTGCAATTGTGATATCCCGCAATCAGCACCGCTCACCGATAGGTCCCACAGAAATTAAGTCTAGCACCGATTAAGTCCTGCAGTGTTAACTCCCAAAACGATAAGTCCCGCAACGACTAAGTCCTGCAACAATAAGTCTTAGCCCCCGGCTATGAGTCCTGGCCCTCGGCTATGAGTCCCAACCCCTGACAATAAGTCTCGGCCCCTACTTGCGATAAGTCCTGGTCCCTAGCAATCAGACCAATATAAAGCCCCCTCCCACAAGGCCCTTCCCTCGGTTGCAATTCAGATATAGTGAAATCCCCCTTTCTGGACCCGCCAGGATATTTAATTGAATTTTGAAAAAATTCGTGTTCGGGTTTGTGATTAAGTCCCACCGAATGTGATATTTTATATATTGCGACTTGATGGGCTATCAGGATTCGGTCCATTGAAAAAACACTATGGAGCATTGTTAATAGCCCCTCTCCCTGTTGTGATTGCAATGTATAATCGACTCGGATCAACGATCTAGATCTATTTGGCCTAGATTAGACATCCTAGATCGATGACTCATATTTCTTCCCAATGTTCAATATCAGTTAAATTTTTCACGTGCTTGATTGCAATTTCTCGATGTCTTTCATGTAATTTTTCAATAGAAATACCATGACCTCCATTCACAAAGCACCAGATCACTCGTTTCATCGCTGCTCAAAGGATAATGAAGACCTTTTCAGCATGTTTTAAGCAGCAACAGGAGCCAACATTGCACATTAATTACAACAGTTTTCAGAACCAAATGCAGAAAAAGTGGAACAAAAATGCAATTCATTAGTCAGCAAGACTAACATAAGTGTTTATTCGAGGCCTCACCTACACTAGAATGCCCAGAACAGCACCAGAGCTTAGCCAAATGATATTTTTGGTAGTTTTGATATATTTTTATGAATTTTTGTAACAAATCTTGAATTCTGTTAAAAGATATTTTCCCGTAAACCATTGTATAAATACTTCATATTTTGAAGTATTAGGGGTTGGACATCAGAGAGTGAAAATCTTGGAGCTTGTATTCATCATCTTTCTACAAGAAATCAAAGGCCAGTTGCAGCTATTATCTAGGAATTCTTGTGGTATGAGTTTGTGATAATGTTTTTCTTCTATTAATAGCTTATATGAATGATAATTTCATCTCCTTTCCATATATATTATTTTCAATGATTTTCCTAAGAGGTTTTAAATAGAATTCTTAAATTTAAGCTCCATTTTGTTAGGAAATTCATGTTTATGTTACCCATCTTCTGATAAATGAATTCATGCTTGCCACGTTCATTTTGAATCTTTTCTTTTCCACCCTACACTACATCGTCAAAGCCCCAAAATATCACAAAAGCATACCTACCCTGCTCCTCTTTATCTCTTGCAACTGAACCCTTAAGACCTGGCCTACTTCCTTGATTTTGACTCTTGATCTAGTAAAACCTTAAATTTCAAAACCCTAGAGCTAAAACATACCGAACCTAATATACCGAACCTAATATCCTTTTCCCTCTCTAGTCATATTTGGCTGAGAGTTTTATAGAGAGAGCCCTCTCTGGTTTATCAGGGCTAGCTATTGAACCCTAAGTGGTTTGAGGTTACCTCTAGCAATCTCCTTTCTCAGCGTTGGGATATTGTGGAGGATAACAAGGTCATTGATGTTTAGCTCCCCAAACAGGTTCTAGGATGAGATGTGCTCCCCGATGTGATTTTGAGATGCTCTCTCTGATGTTGATGTTGGTTACAGACTTGGATCCCTGTTTATTTTTCCAAGGTGGTAATATTGGGCTCCCTGCTAGCAAATATTGCAGGTGGTAGCAATGGCTCCCCGATGAATAGAAGGTGGTAGATTAGGCTCCCCTTCGATGTCAAATTATTCTTCTTTTAGGTTCGAGAATGTTTAGCATATGAGAAGGGACAATCAAGAGATAATCAAGAATAAGAAATATATGAATCAATATGAAAAATGACGATATGTGATGATGAGATTCTTGAGATTGGATATGATATGATGACATGATGACATGTTGATCAATATTGGTTAGATATTGATAGGTGGAATTCTCCCTATTTGAGAGGGACTGTTAAAATAGGAAACTATGGTCAAATTCCACTTTAGAAAATTCATTTTATGGAGATGATGATTGCATTGAATTCCTCTTTTCGAGAGGTCCAAAATCAACCTAAATATCATCTAATTTGGACAAGGGAAATTATATTTTTAAATTATGAGCCCATATGTGCATATTTGGTCAGGTCAGCCCTAATGAAAATTGGAAACCCTTGGAGGGTTATAAATACAAGTGACCTCTATCTCATTTTGACATTGTCATGGATCATTCTTCTATTCTCTTTCTTATTTTTGTTTTGCAAAGGTATGAAGCAAATCCACGAAGGAATAGGTTCACTCGAAGATGAAATTGCAAGGTTCGAAGCTCACATCTCTATTTTAGGGTTTTGGGCCTCAGTCACAGGCACGAAAAAGGAAGAACTCGACCATCTCATTTGTGAAACCAAAGCATCTCAGTCACACACATATCTTGTCCTCCATCCGAATAGCATCTAGGGTTTCAGAATCATAGGGGTTTTAGAATCATAGTCGCAAGTTCACCAAAGGATGAATTCGACCACATTCGTTGGCTTACATTCTCAAGGGAGTGACTAGACCTTTCCAGTCGCATGCATGACTCCTCCTCCATGTGCCTTGGACCTAAATATTTGTTTTTCTATTGTCCGAAGTTTTCGTTTGTTGACCGCTGGGTTCGACAGTTGACCGTGGATAGTGACAATTCATTACTGGCTTCTTAATCAAGGTTTTAAGTATAAGCATTGATGGGTTCATTTTATGGATACTATTTAGTTGATTATTGTTGCATAGGTTTATGGATGAAGATATGATTATTTTACTCTCATTTATTGAATCATTCAAAGACAATTTAATAAAAAGAAAAATTTGAAATGGTTTTCCCCATAATGGGTTTTTCCGTGGTCTCAGACCAATTGTGCTGTCTCTATTGTGTGAATGTTTTTATTCTATTTTTCCTTTATGTTCCATTGCATTTATGATGATGATATTTTTCTTTCTACATAGTTTCATATGTTGCTAAATAATGATGTTATGATGTTATGGGGTGAATTTAATGTGAAAATGAAGAAATGCAATTATCAAAGCAAAGAACAATGTAGCCCTAAGAAAAATTAACATGGTATCAGAGTTGGGCTTAAGAAAATTCATGAAGATCACCCCTATGATGACACAATTGATGGAAGTAAGAGAGGATGGAGGAGACCTAAAATAATTCTAGGGTTTGAAGGAAACCCAAGGAAATTTTTGTATTAGGGTTCGATGGATATTATGAGGGTAGGGTTTTAGAGAAACCCTAGTTTATGGCAAATATGTGAGATATGAAATCTAGAAACCCTAGCATGGTCAATGTGATAGATTTGATGAAGCCCTAGATGGGATAGTTTCGATTAGGCTTTGTTGATGATGAAGTTGACGAATATATATTGAAGGCAACATGTGGACTATGAATAGTGATGGGAGAGGATCACCTCTTATTGAAGATACGTATTTCTTGATTTATGATGCTCCTTTATGTCTTTACTTTTGTTTAAACTTATAGATTTGATTATTGTTTTGATTATTAGCTATACTTCCTGCATGTATATTTGGATGCTTCTAACCCCTTGATGAGTTGTGATAAGTGAATCCTTCTTGAGGATCATGGATAATGTACAAAGAGATGAGCTAGTAAAGGTAGCAAAATGATATAAGATGCTTATCCAATATAAGAATATGTACAAGTTTTTGATTACTACCAGGTATTCATGGTATATTGTTTCAATGTTAGGTTTCAACTGCAATATTGATGGAAAGGTAAGCTCTAAGGTTTGATGAGAATTTCCCCTTCACAAATGGCTCATGCATATGAAAGTAAGTTTAATTCGTGGTACTTATTATGAGATGGTGCTTGTGGTAGTGAAAAAGTATCTTACCTTTTAGACATAATGAACTTATTGATTCTATTTAATATTAATATATGATATATTGGTATACTTGATGGAGGCTAGCTGTTAAGTCCCTATACTACTAGTGTAACCCCTTATTGTTATTAGTACAACCCCCTTATTATATTTTTGTGCCCATGTAGTCCCCATATTGTTATTATTGTGCCCCATAGAAGCCCACTATTGTTATTATTGTGCCCTTACATTATTGTTTTTATGTCCGCTTTGATTATATTATGACCCCTTAGACTCCTATATATAGAAAGGAGGTCTTGTCATTTGTATCATCTAAGAATTGTTCATTTGTGTAATGTAAAGGAGGTTTCCCCCTTGAAGAGGCTTATTTATAAGGCGTTGATCTATCTTTTCTATTTTTTTGTGAGCTGGTTTCATAACATTTGGTATCAGAGCTTTGGATTCTAGGGTTTCACTGCTCCAAACCGGTCATCGTGGAATTTTTGCTATGACGTTTCAAATTCTAACAAAAAAACCCATTTGAGAAGAAATCTCACTGAACCTTGAGTCCAAATTTCAGATCTTGTCTCGCTATGTTTTCAGAGATATGATCTGAGGAAGTTAGGTTTTTGCAAGCTCCCGAATTTCATCTAAAACAGGTCATCATGGACGTTTCGCTATAACTTGTTCACTACAAAGTTTCAGAAGCTTAAAAAAAACCCATTTGAGAAGAAAATGGTCTGAACTTTGGGTTCAAATTTCAGATCTTGTCTCGCTATATTTGCGGATATATGATCTGAGGAAGTTGGGGCTTTTGCAGACACCCGAATTACATATTAAACAGGTGACTTTGGGAAAATCGTCATAATTTTTTCTCTGAGCATCAAATTGAAATTTCATAAGAAGTTATAAAAGGAGGATGGACTTCAGTATTCTGTGTATATTTTTTAGATCCAAAGGTCAAAAAAGTGACATGTGGCACTTCATACACTTTCGATCTTCTGAAAAGGTATATAATCAAGTCATCTTGGGAGATTGTGCATAACTCTTTCTTGGAGAATCCAATTTCGACTAGACTGGTGGCATTGGAAATAGGACTTAGAGGGCTACTGTAGGTCATGATTTGAGAACTTGGATATCTGAAAGCATAGAGTTACCGTCATTGCAAGATCAAGCTCCTAAACTCAAGAAAAGGCAATATGAGGAAGTTTGATGGCAAGGATCCATTAAATTGGATACTACAGATGGAGAAATATTTTGATCTACATGAGGTGAAACTATTAAAAAATGTATGTATTGCATCTTCATATTTAGAACCGGATCAATTTTTATGGTATAAAGGGCTTTGTTCTCGTAAAGAACTTGTCACTTGGTCAATTTTCACAGAAGAAATGATAGCACATTATGAGGATACAAAGAGTAACACCTTCTTTAGCCAATTGATAAATCTCAAACAAAAGGGTTCAATGTCAGAGCACATTGAGGGCTTCCAAAAATTGAATATAAGGGACTTTAAAGGATAACATTCAACACGAGGTTCGTCTTTGGCAACCTAATTCATTGGAGAAGGCATTCAGCTTGGCAAGAAAAATTGAAAGTGAAATTATGGAAACAAGGAATCCCACCACTCACAACTATAATTATGGAAGTGTTTTCTCTCTTAGCCTTCCACAACCTACAAGGTTTATGCCACAACAATTGGAAGAAAAAAGAGAAAAAGGGCTTTGTTACAATTGTGATAACAAATACACTAAAGGTCATAAGTGTGCTGAGAAGAAATTGTTTTACATAGATTATGAAGAGGAGGAAGAAAAGGATAAGGAAACATCAAAAGAAGAGGATATACACCAGGAACCCACCCCAAAGAAAGAAGAAATGAATTTGACCATATCTTGTAAAGCATTGGAAATAATTACCACTCCTAAAACTCTCAAGATAGAAGGACATATCAATAAGAAAAAAGTTCAAAATGTGAAAGATCACATCGAGAAAGAAGAAATGAATTTGACCATATCTTGTAATGCATTCGCCGGAATTACCACTCCTCAAACTATCAATATAGAAGGACATATCAAGAAAAAAAATGTTCAAAAATTGAAAGATCACATCGAGCATCAAGAAATTAATTTGACCATATTTTGTAATGCATTGGAAGAAATTACCACTCCTCAAACTATCAAGATAGAAGGACATATCAAGAAGAAAAAGGTAATAGTGTTGATTGATTCGGGAATTACCCATAATTTTATTCATTGTAAGATAGCCAACGAATTGAATTGCTTCCTATATCCAGCACCAAAGTGTCAAGTGATGGTTGCAAGTGGAGGAACCATAAATTGCTCTGGAAAGTGCCATAATATCAAGCTATCCATGGGAGAATATGTATTGAATAGCCCAATGCTTTCCATTCCAATGGGTGGTGCTGATGTTTTACTAGGAGTCCAATGGAAACAATCATTGGGTACGATAGCTTTTAATTTTCAAAAAAAATTCTTGAAATTATTTTGGGAAGGAAAGGAAGTTGAATTGAGGGGTATCGAAGGGAAACTTGGAAAGATAATCGACTCTAACATCATGAAAAATCTTCTAAATAAAGAAAAATAGGGCGTAATTGCAAAAATATGTTCACTAGAGGATCCCACATCGAAATCATGTATTTCTCCAGATCTCCAAAACATTGTGGACAATCATTCCAAGGTATTTGAGACTTCAAAAGGCCTCCCACCTATTCGTGATCATGATCATGCTATTCATTTGATTCCAGGAAGTGTTCCTCCAAACATCAGGCCTTATAGATATCCATATGCCCAAAGGAGTGGGAGCTCATTCAAATGTTGCAGAAGATCCCAATTCAAACAGTATTGCATGAACTTGAAAAGGAAGGAAAAATCATATTGGAACCTGAAGCAATCATAGAACCAAGAAATCGACAGTACGAAATAGTTCAATTTCAAAGTATCTCATCAAGTGGAAGAACTTACCCGCTGAAGATTCCACATGGGAGGACAAGAATTTATACAGAAGCATCAAGAACTATTCAAGCATTAAGGACAACACTTTTTGAAGGAGAGGGGCATGTTACGTCCCTATACTACTAGTGTAACCCCTTATTGTTATTAGTACAACCCCCTTATTATATTGTTGTGCCCACGTAGTCCCTATATTGTTATTATTGTGCCCCATAGAAGCCCACTATTGTTATTATTGTGCCTTTACATTATTATTTTTATGTCGGCTCTGATTATATTGTGACCCCTTAGACTCTTATATATAGAAAGGAGGTCTTTTCATTTGTATCATCTAAGAATTGTTCATTTGTGTAATGTAAAGGAGGCTGCCCCCTCGAAGAGGCTTATTTCTAAGGCGTTGATCTATCTTTTCTATTTTTTTGTGAGTTGGTTTCATAACACTAGCACCTTGATTCTAATAGAAAGTAACTTGATATTATGGATCTTTTGTTGACCATGGTTATGTTTTGATGTGCTTAGTAATTATGGCATATGGAAAAATTGAATGCCCTGACTTGATCTATTGACTTATGTAACAAAGAATTAATGTCGTTATCATCATTATTGAATTATACTCCTATTATCTATTTGAAACTAACCCTTGATGAAAAGATGCTAACATATATGACCATGATGAATATGTGATATAGTCCGACTTTATTTGCTGATGCATGAAAATATTATAGACATGTTGATGACTTGAATGAAGATGACTGAAGTGGCTTCTCATTCGGAGGGAGATCTCTTAATAAGATCCATTACTCCTATTATCATGTGCATTATATGTATTCCTTACTATTGAAATATGATTTATAGGCATGAATAAACAAATATCTAATATTGTTGGTATGCAGCAAAATTCTGATATGAGAAGAGAGATTTTTCCCTTACTCTAAGCCTCAGCTGCATGGAAGTAAGCTCAAGGGTGCAAGTGTAGCCTCCCAACCACACAGAGGAAGTCCTATGGGTGTGATTATGTATGCAGGTCACAAAATTGAAGCTTTGTGCATAAAATCAGAAGTTCACCTGGAGGATGTCAGTCCTATAGATATGGAGCAGACAACACATTCTATGAGCAGTGAAGTTTGAATGTTTGACTTACTATAATTTGAATATGTTGACTAAACTTGTGTTTTCAAATGACCAGGATATGCATACAAATATGTCATTGTGATTTAAATATTGAGGCTTGTATATGACAGTATTTGATAACACTTGTAAGGGTTTGACTAGATTTTGCTGATTGATATAGATAAGCAGTGTTTGGAGTTTTGATATGATGCTTGATAATGATTTAGAACTTTGTGATTGAGATATTATTTTGGATATAGATCTCACTGTTTGGGATTTGAATTGATGATTAATGATTTGATTTGATGACTAATGGTTTTCCTTAATAACAATGCTATATAGGCATAGTGATTTTCAGTGACTTATATTGGTATTCTATGTTGACATCATTAGATTTGACATAATGGTTGAAATATTGAAAATTATGACTTAGTATGAAGTAATCTCACAATAAATGGATAACATGACTTAAAGGAATTGGTCAACATCAAGTATGGTTTCCAAAAGAAAGGGAGTTAACAATAACAACTCCAAGGAAGATATTGTAGCTTGGTAATAAAGCTTTATCCATGCGCACTCTTCTTAAAATGAATGCATGAAGAAAGATTATTTTGGAGATGGATCGTACGAAATGATGTTGATATCGAAGAACTCAAGTAAGTTTATGCTTTTATGAGAGGGCCATCATGACAAGATAAGTCTGATACTTAATACTTTGATATTAGTTATCTGGCAAACATATTGTTTTCCTAGCTAGTAGGATTTTGTTGGAATGCATGATGACAGTTGAGACAAGTTAAACTGTGGGTTTTGAACCCAATTCAAAGAACATTTGAATTGAGTATATGATTTTGGCAATTATGAAGTCAAGGTGTTCACATCATCACCTTTGGATTGAAAGGTAGTAGTGTAAGAGGATAACTTGATGTTCATAAATATCACTTTTAGAGGGAGCTATGTTTTGGAAGGATCAATATAATTCCTTCATTGATGATGGCTAGAGGAAAGTGATATACAAGATTGATGGCCTAAACCCTGTCACAATATTGAAGGAAGAGGATGGCTCCATAATATCTAGCAAAGAAGAAGCTCAATATGATGAGATACAAAAGGAAATAGGGAGCCATGGAACTATCTCCATGAAGAACTGGTAGTTGATACACTTATAAACACAAGAAGGTTGTATGAATTCCTAACTAAAAGGAAGTGAAAGAATCTCCTCTATATCTAAAATGGAGTAAAAGGAGTCTCCTTGAATACATGAAAAGGAGCAAGGATAGATTCCCTAATCAAGAGGGAGTGAGGATATCCTCTTTGCTTGAGAGGGAGTGATGATAGCCATCACATTTGTATTCTCCTCTATGTGTCATGCACTTGACCAGGACTAATAACGCGATTCTAACTGAAGGCCATGTAGAGAGTATTGTGGATGGAGGTTTGGATAAGCATCTGATATTTCCTTGAGGATAGAAAAGCCAAGATAGAAAATGGACCAAAATTATTTGAGGATTAGATAGGTCTCCATGATAAGTGTGGTCAAAGAGGACCAATATTCTTTGAGGATTGGGAATCCAAGATAAGAATAGTAATTAAATAACTTACGTAGTGAACATATGGATGGGGTATGTACCTTGAAGAGGTAGTGTGGTATCTCACATAAAACTTCCCATCATCGTGATCTTGTATAAGAAAGAGCTTGTCAAAGTTAAGGCTTTATTATGTTGACAATGTTGGTCATAATTTTGATGCTTAAATATGGCTTACCAATATGACTCTTCTTATGAGAACTCTTTAGTTTGAGAAAAACCTTGTACTAGGTGTACAATTATGAATATCTCCCTAGTTAAGAGGGAGTGTTGGAAAATATAACTAGTTTTAGTCTTCATAATTTTAAATGTACTCAAATGGGGAAACTGGAAACTAGAAAAATCAATAATACTCATATTTTGTATTATTTGAGTACTTTTAGTGGGGAAACTAGAAAAATCAAAATATGAGTATTTATGGAAAATCATTGATTTTGATATGAGTGGCAGCTAACATGTCTCCATGAGGAAATGGACCTATGCAGTAACAACACATGGGCATAACATTCTGTGCAAACCTCAAATTTGGATGAAATTTATATCATCGAAAGGTTCTCAAAAAGTATAAGATAATGGTAGTCTCAGAATGAGTTTTAATTTTTTTAAAGGAAGATAATTTTTTATAATTCCATCTACTCAAGATGAATTACAGGGTTAGGAATGTTACATAATATAAAATTTCTAGAAATAATTCGATTTAGGATGCATGTCCCTAGTTTGATGTGATAACATAGTGCTTAACAAAAAAATAAATTTTAGGTGCAATTCATTGATTGATGAGAAAGAATCCATCCTGGTCTGCAACTTTGTTGTGCAAGTACCTATGTTGATGTGATAACAACAACTACCTTTAGAGTGCAAAGTGACAACATCCTCATTAGAAAATTAATTTGAAATGCAAGGCCCCAAGTTGATGTGATATTGTAATTCCTAATAGTAGCTAGATTTAGGGTTCATGTTCATAAGTTGATGCAATAACATGGTCCTTAATGATGGAAATTAGGTTTGGTGTTCAATTCCTTAGGTTGATGTGATAGGATCTACTTTAACATTGGGATTCTATGTACAATTCCTAAAGTTAATGTGATATCATTTTTCCCATTGGTGGTATTTTGGGTGTAAGTCCTCAGGTTAAAGTTGAATTTCTGATGTAAGTCCTTAGATTGAAGCCAATCTTGGGGTGTAAGTCCCCATATTCAAGTGATATTAAATATTTTGGCACTACACTTCCATAAGTGGATTGGATAGAGTCCTTCCCAACAATGGCCTTTTCCCCACAAATCCTTAAGTAATTTGATAACTTAGTTCTCGAGACTCAAGGTGTAAGCCCATGGGTTGATGTGTTCCATCCTCCCTAACCCCATAACTTTGGGTGTAAGTTTCCATGGTGAAAATGGATTAAGGGTAAAGCCATCCTCCCCAAAAATAGGTGCTCATTCAAAAGTCCACATATGAAAGTAAGGTTAGGTGCAAGTCCATAGGGAAATGTGACAACATCCTCTCTAATGGATGGATTTCATGTGAAAATCTCCCAGCAAATGTGAAAGTATTATTCCCATTGTCCCCTAGTTTGTGAGTCTAAAGGTTGAAGAGATATACATGATTTGGTTAATGATAGTATATGTTTTAAGTGGGAACCCATTTTTTTCTAGAACATAAACCTAAAATAAGCTCGACCCACCCTTATACATGCCAACTCTATACAATAATCCTACATCACTAATACTCATTATAATAAATTGCCACAACCAATAAATCCCATGTAGAGGAGAAGCATGTCCACCAAGGTGTGAACCTAGGTAATTATCACACCCATTGCTCCAAGTACACTAAATCACAACATGATGAAAAAATTAGATGTGTGTGTTTACACACACACACACGTGCAAATATATAACAACATATATGTCCAATTTGTCACTAATTTGTCACAACTTCATGCATATAATTTGAATTCTCAAATATGCACACTTAGCACACATGCATGCTCTCTCTCACACACACATATTTGGCACACACATGAAGAATCATAAATGTGTTATGCACTTACCCTTTACATGTGTCATTATTTCTCTTTTTCAATTCACCCATTAGAATAAATCTTAGATAATAGTGAGAGAAACATTTTATAGGCATTGAGATGGAGGTGGATTAGAAGTCATTATCAACATTAAAATCTTTTACCATATTTAGCCATTAGGTCTACCACTTGTGGGGATTAAATTGGGATTTGTAATCCCACATGTATGAAGGAGGTCATTGAGTGCAATTCCACATGCATGACTAATTGTTAGTCCCATATGCATAAGTAATTGTGATAATAGTCTCTAGGTTCATGTGGGTGTAAGATTCAATGTTGATGTAAAAGTATTGCTTGAAAATGTGGTTTTGTAGTGAATTTATGTGAGTGTGATAGCTTTATATTTAGTCACATTAGTTTAATGTGTTGTTTTGCAGATAGCTTTGGGGTACAAGTCCAACATTAATGCATTATTTACTGACAAAAATAAAGTTTTCTTGTAGGTGCAAGTCTTGATCTTGATATGATAGCATAGTTTCCCACAATACATAGCTTTGGGGTGGAAGGCCCAAAGTTGATGTGATATCATGATATCTAGTGGTAGTTGACTTTTAGGGGCATGCACATGCATCAATGTGATTCCATGGTTTTTGAGCGGTGATGGGTTTTCAAGTGCATGTCCACAAATTTATTTGATAAGGTTAATGTGATATAGAGTCACAGATGGATTTCAAGTACATGTTCATTGGGTTATTTGATAAGGGTCAATGTGATATCATAGTTTCAAGTGATTGTTGGATTTTTCATGCACGTCCCTAGGCTATATGAGAAGGGTTAATCTAATAACAACAATGGCATTGGTAACAATCTTTCAAGTGCATGTAGCTAAGTTTACGTGATACTATAGTCGCTTATGACCACTTGCATTTTAATGCATGTCTCGAGGTTGAAGTGATAAGATAATCCCCAAAGTACACTAGGTTTTATCCACATCTCCCTAGGTTGATGTGATAGTATAGCTTCCAACAACAACTGGTTTTAAGTGTAGGTCCCTAGGTTAATGTGATAGCATAGTCACCAATAATTTCTAGCTTTCAAGTTGAAGTATCTAGGGAGATATGATAACATCCTCTATAGTTTTTGGATCATGGATGCAAGTCCCTAAGATAATGTGATAATTCCCTCCCTAGCATCAAGTAAATAGGTGCTAGAACTAATGACAATGTGATAATCTCCTCCCCAACCATCTTGTTTTAGTAAAACATTCCAATGTTGATGTTATCCCTAGATGTGCTTTTCGGTGAAAGTCCTTGGGATGAAGTTGGATTTAGAACACAAGTACCAAATATGAACTTTGATTAGGATGAAAATACTTGAGTTGATGTCATATGTGCCCCATCATAACAAGATTTGGTGTGCAAGTCAGTGTCAAAGTTGGGTTTAGTGTGAAATTTCTCTAGTTGAACCTAGATTTAAGGTTGAATTCCTCAAGTGATATGATATAATCATCCTTTGTGGAAGTGATCCTTGGGGTGCAAGTACCTATAGTAATATAATAGTGTCCTCCCCAACAACCACTCCCTTTAGGGTGTAAATCCCAAGTTAATATGATAGGATCCTCTTTGATGACCACTAGTTTTTCGGTGTAACTCACTATGATTGTGTGATAACATCCCCCTAAACCACTAGTTATGCATATAAGGTAATGAGTTGATGTGATATTATAACTCACAAAGATAATTAGTTTTCTATTGCAAGCCATTAGGTTAATGTGATGACATCCTCCCTGATCACTAGCCATTAGGTTGAAGTACTTGAGTTGATTTGATGGCATACTAGTTGATTTGATGTGATGGAAAATTCCTTAATTAATGAGGAATTTGGGGTGCAAGTCCCAAGGTTGATTTTATAACATCCTCCCTAACAACTTACTTTTTGGGTTAACAATACAAGTTACGGGTTTTAAATCCATAGATTGATATGCTAACATCATCTTCAACAATTAATCTTAGGTGAATTCATATGTGTTTATGCGATAGTACAGTCATTAGCAGACACTAGCTTTGGGGCGAATATCCCCAAGTTGATGTGATAGCACAATTAGTAAAATCATCTAGATTTTGGGTGCAAGGCATAACATTGATGTGATAACATGCTCCCTAATGGTTGGATTTTAGGTGTGGGTCTCTGGGTTGATGCAATAACACTGCCCAATGATAATTGTATTTAGGGTGCATGCATCAAGTTTGATGTGGTAGCAATTCTCCTAATTGATCTGAAAGCAATGGATGGATTTTGGGCATAGGTCCCTAGGATGATGTGACAATAATTTTTGACAACAACCAAACTTCAATGGCATATTTGGTATTTGACGTGATATAATTAGTAGCCCATAATGACATCTACCTTTGGTGTGTACATCCTTGCATTTATATGATAACATCTTCCCAAGAGGTGCTCTTTTTAGAGCAAGACCTTAGGGTGATGTGAAAGTATAGTCCCTAGTGACAAACTAATTCACTAATTCTTGGGGTGCATGTCCTTAGGTTCATGTTATAAGATAACCTTGGATGGCAATGTGATTTATTTATATCTTCTTGGGTTGATGTGATAAGATCCTCCCTAGATGAAATGAACTTTCAAATACCAGTAATTGAATTATTTTGACAACAATTCTCCCTTTCCATGCGCAAGTCCTTGGATTAATGTTGGATTTTAATGTGAGTTCTTAGGTTGAACCCTACTTTGAATTTAAATTCCCCAAGTTGATGTCCTATCATCCTCTGTGTGCATGTAAGTCTCAGCATTAACATGATAGCATAATTCATAAGACAAATTATGATTGAAGTCCCAAAGTTGATGTAATAGAATCCCACTCAACACTTGGGTTTTGGGAACAAACCCTGACGTGATGTGATAGCATTGTCCCCCACATTTCATTTTTCATTGGAATTATATCTATATAAATATTTTAATATAATAAATAAATAAATATATATATAATATAATATATATATATAATTAATTACATTAATAATTAAAAAATAGATTGAAAGATCTAAAAAAATAAAATTTGGGTTCAATTTGGAATTTTGGATCTTAAGATTCTAAATTAAGTTGTTAAAATTTTATCAAAATCATATTGGAATTTCCTAGCAAAAATTTTGTCTCTTGTTAAATTACCCAATATGTATATATCATACTTGATTAAAGAGAAGAGTTATTAATGTGGTGTATATATATTATTACCTTGCTAATAATGAATAAACATTTAAATAATCAATTTTAATTATTACTATAAGAATTAAATTGGCTTTAAAATCTATATGTTAATGATTATATTTACTCATTTTTAAAAAAATTTAATTTCTATGAGTGAATTAAAAAAGAGTATAGAAGTAATTTTAAATAAAATAATAAATAATTTAGTAATTCTATTCCTGATTAAGAACTTTACTAAAAACATCAAATCATGTGGTACCACAAAAAAGATAAGATTCCAAGTTTAATTAAACAACATAATAACATGTGGTACTCACAAGAAGATAAGATTCCAATATAAGCATATATTGTCTCACTTGCGTTGGAATTCCAAGATATGTTTAAAGTATGAAGTTTGAGTCTTTTGTTCCATGTTTACACTCATGGGTCACTAGTATGCTATGTAAAACATTAATGTACATGGAAGGGTTTTTTGTTGTTCAATATAAATAATAGAATTGACTTTTCTGGTTTGTAAGGGTGAAATAGTAATTTTCTCTTTGGCTCTCTTTCATTTTGAAAGTTCTTATATAGTTTCTTTAGTGTTGGTACACTAGGATAGATCTTGTTTTTTTATAAAATGGATATATTTATTAGTTTGATTAGAAAAATCTATTTCTTTGTTGAATATGGAAATATAATGTGTGGTTACCACGGCCATGATATGTTTGATACATTTATATTTGAATATGAATGCAATTGGGATTGAGATTTTTAAGTGTTAAGATGTTAGGGTGCATGGGAGAACTTCATCCTCTTTACTTGTTAGAAGATTATAAATTTCTTCAAAATTGCATGACATATATATTATTATTGCTTAAAATGATAGAATCCTCCCAAACAACTATTTAAAAGTGGGTTCAAACTTGATAATTAATTATAAGGTTCTCCTTTAATCCAACTTATTACATTGAAAGTTGAGATCATTATTCTTCCTCAAAATACATTATAGTTGATGGGTTTAACCATGTTACTCCAAAAATTTTCAACAATGATTAAAGTATGATTTCTAAAATATTTGAAATTACATAAATAATGATTTGACATAATTGCACCATATCATTAGTTAGTTTGGAAATAGGAATGAACACCATTGAATATGTTTAATCTTTTTGAAGTATTATAAAAATGCACATTTACGATAATATTTGGTTGAGCCATACTTTATGGTCAAGCTAGAACTAAAAAATTTCCCAGACATCACATCAAACATGTATTAACAAAAATTTCTTTCATATTGATAACACAAAACTAAAAAAGCACATATAATACATAATCTTTAAATGACGGATAAAAATAAATGTCAAACTTTATGGGAAATACAAGTTTAAAAAAGGAAACCCATTATAAAAAAAAAAAAAAAAAAAAAAAAAAAAAAAAATTAAGTAAGAGTGTTAGTGATACCATGCTTACCATTTTTAAGTTTTCAATTTTTTTAATCTAATCATTTAGAGAATAAATGTGACAATGTTTTATGAATAACTATATCTAGAGCAGTGGTGTAATATAGAGAATATGTTGTCACATAGTGTACCATTACATTAAGAATTGAATAAAGTAAATAAATAACTGCATATATACACACAATGATAACAATCATAAAAATTAACTAATCTAGATGCATCTTAAATATGGACATATGTGATACTGAAAGAGATTAAATTTCCTAATGACTAATTTTATTAATAATTTAACATGTATAATTTAATACATGATATGGAATTAAATGATTAAAAAAAGGTACACATTATTTTTTTCCCTCTCTATGCTTAATGGTTAAGAGCATGTATTTCCTCTAAGGAGGTCACATGTTTAAATCTAGAGGAGGGTGGAGTATGTACACCTCCATAGACTTTAACAATATAGAGGCGGGTCCCTTGTCCAAACAAAAAGATCTCATATACCAATTTAATATCTACTGGTCCATGACCTTATTATTATTATTATTATTATTATTAAAATATGTCGGCTTAAAGAATCTTAAGTTTTACGATAATGGGGATAAAAGACAACCTTGATTTTTTTCCATTTCATTTAAAATTTTAAATATTATTATATTATTATAAATATAATTAATAACATGTATTTGGTAGGAAGGCTTGAGGGAAATAGTATGCAACTTTGAATGGAGCTTAGGTATCTTGACAAGCAATAGAATAAATTAACTAACCTAAATCCATTTTAAACTTGAGTCTATCAAATACTAAGAAAGATTAAATTTTTTAATGTGTAATTTTTTTAATCATTTAATATGAAAGAATTAATACATGAAGTGAAACTAAATGATTGAAAAATTATATATTAAATTTTTGATCTCTTTACTTAACAAATTTGGGTTTAAAATGAATTTAGTTTTAAATAATTAAACAAAAATAACATTGAAATTTAAATTTCATTTTTAATTTTTTTAAAATATTATATATAATTAAGAAATTGAGAAATTAATAATATGTATTTGGGCAAAAGGTGAAGAATGAGTCATGATTAATCCCATGAGGAAATGATATGAACCTATGAATAGAGCCTAGATATCATGAAAAACAATAAAGCAAAACTTACACTCTAGTACACGGTATCATCTAGATATCATGAAAAACAATCAAGCAAAACTTACACTCTAGTACAAGGTATCATCCCAGTCATGGTTTGCATATAAAGAATCTCATAGTATTGAGGGATTCTTCTTACACTCTAGTACACGGTATCATCTAGATATCATGAAAAACAATCCAGCAAAACTTACACTCTAGTACAAGGTATCATCCTAATCATGGTATGCATATAAAGAATATCATATTACCAAGGGATTCTCATCTCATTATCTCGGATATGTTGAACAAATCGAAACCATTCGACTCTCATTTATCTACAAACTTCTTGTGGCATTGAAGTGGTATCCTGTACCACATTTTTTGTTACCATGATGCCACAATATATTCCAAAGAAACGTAGCAGCTCGGTGAAATGAAGTTTTTTTATATGTTAACTATGATGCTTATGAATATCTAGTTGCATAACCCATTCATTCTAGTCTATGTAATTGAATCATCAAAACAAGTGGCTTTCATATCCTCTCTCAATTCATGGACAAGGAGGCTTAAACCTTGCACTCCCAACCATTTGTATTCAATAATTCACATATCATCTAATGGATTCCCCACTCTAAAGATTTGGCATTGAGGTGGGATTATGGCACCAATAACCCTACTTCTGTCTTACGTAGGGATTGGAATTTTTGCCTTAGTGTATTTTGGTTCTATGGTTTTGCACCACTTTCCATATGATGGTCCATGGCCTTAGTGTATTTTGATTCTATGGTTTTGCACCACTTTCTGTATGATGGCCCATGGCCTTCGATCAAGAATCTCTTAGCAAGCTCATAACTATTGGTATCTCAAATAACATCAAGCCTAGTTTGAGATGCATGTTTTTCTTCTTTTGGTTGGAATTGCCTCCTTTGCAAGCTTGGAATTCTATTATTAGGTTCATGGAAATTAAAGACTCTATTGACATGTGGCTTATTTTACAAAGAATGAAGAAACAACCAATTCTTTGAATTCCCATTTCAGAAGCTTCTTCAAATCCTTATACGCTTAATAGGGAAGTGTAAACCTCATGATTAACTTAGCTATGGAAATGTTGTTTCAACATAGTTCAATGGGATACTTTCAAATCCCT
>APFE031077616.1:20324-37981 GCA_000404065.3 Pinus taeda | reverse complement strand
AAATCAATAGATAAAATTATATAAATCCTTTACAAAATAAAATAAACAAAAAACACAATTACCATAGACAAATTCTGGAAACCCCAAATAAATTTTGGAAACCCCACATATAAGTAACATACAAACATAGCAAAACTTTATAATATCTTGACTAGTCATAAGCATAACTATGATGGAATACTACCACACATATTCTATAATAATAATAATAATATTATGGTCACGATGGAATACCACCACGTATATTCTATAATAATAATATTATTATACTCTCGCATATTCTATGGCTTGATCTGTTCTAAAATGGAACTACAAATATCTTCCTAATCCTTGGACCGAATCAGGTTAGGGTGTCTGAAACGCAATATTACCAAAACGACATTATGCCTTCAATACCTTCTCTACTAAGATCTATTTCTAATGTATTCATGCATTACGACAACGTATACGCAACGTTGCATAGCCATTCAAGTTTTGCTATTATTTGTGTTTATATTTCAGAAGAAAATTTAATTGTGCTCAGACTTTCCATGTGTGTGAACAAAAGTATAACGGAATACAAAAAGTATGAATAAGTGCTTTCCATAGTTGTAGAAAAATAATTATAAACAAGTGCTCAACATTTCAAATGTGAAAACAAAATTATCCATAAATGGTATCCATAGTTGCAGGAAAAAATTATAAACCATACTTTAAAACAAGGCTAGAAGAAGAGGCATGGCTTCAAATGTGAAAACAAAATTATCCCTAAACAATATATGTAGTTGCGGAAAGAAATTATAAACAAGACTTTAAAGCAAGGCTCTAAGAAGAAGAGACATGGCTAAAGAATGTTAAGATAATTCGAATGGACAGAAATGGCTTCCTTACCTCTAGTGTGATTGGAACTAGAATTATGAAGTTTTAGGTGCATTGAGCGTGGACCAGAGTGTAGATTGAACACGTGACCTTTAGATATTCAGTCTGACACTCAAATTTCCCTTGACTCTCTCCCAAAAAAGCTATGACCTTCAGATATTCAGTTTGACGCTCAGCTTTCCCTTTCCCAAAAAACTATCTTCCTTAATTCTGAGAAAGATACATAGGTAACAACATTAGCGTTACCAATGGAAACACCATCGTCAGGTTATTACCACTCATTTTCTCTAATGTTCGAACATCATCTACCAACTGTGCTACCGTTTGTTTTCTATAATTATCCAACATCCTCATATAGTAACTTATCGTTTCTCGTTGGAAACCTTAAGAAATCTTCACATATTGCCAAGGAGAGATTGCGATTGTGAAATCCTAATTGAACAATGAAGGAAACCGCAATAAAAAAAAAAAAAAATCTCTCTATCAGCTCTTAACGAAATGCAACGGTTGAATTTAAGAAATATTAATTAACCTCCACAAATATATTAACCTTCACATACTGTTTTCCTTATTTAATGTAACATTTGACCACTATGACAACTATAATATCTGATAAAATATGTTGCTCTTAACCAAAAACCATTAGGAATGTCAAATTGTTGATATGACACATAATGCTAATTTATTGTGATCATTCATACTCTTAGAGAAATACAAACTCTTCCATAATGCAACCTCTAACCATTATTACCATTAATAAAAAATGACATTGGTCACTTGATTATTCTGAAGGGACTAACTCTAAAATTAATTAAAGCATAGTGCATTATGATATTTAACACAATGAATTCTAAAAACTATGGCCCATAATACACTTCAAGATCAAGACATTGTAACCCTTGAAATGTTACAACACACATCAATTTTAATAGCGAACACATTAGCTATAACATTAAGACTATAGCTTGTATGTACTTAAAGTGGCCTAACATAGTCAAGATAAAGAAGAATGAAGTGTAATTCCAAATTCAATCCCATAAGAAAGGAATTTAAGAAATGTTGATAATTTTGAAGATAATATTTTGATTATTGATATTGATCCCGAAATCACTTTTGGTTAGTCAAGATCATTAGAGTCAACATATGGTAATGATATTGACTAGTAATTATATTTCACCCATTACATTATACAATGATAGTGTACATTTTGTAGATCATTTAAGGTATTAATGTTAGTGTCGAAGTTCATTTCAATTATTATTTCCTCACAATCTAATTTTATATATAATTTTTTTTTTCTATTTTATCTTCCATGCATTACAATTAACCAAGTATAGATATTTTTTTCTAAATTTACTTTTATTTATTTTAGTATTATAAAATTTCTAAATTTCTAAATTGTATATTTGCATATGGTTTTCTCCTATTTTCACTCTTATATGCAATATGAAAAATAAATATTCTCTATTTGGTTTGTATTTATTCATGTTTATATTATTGGGTTAAATATATATTGTTAAATTAAGTTTTTGATATCTCACTTTTTTATCTTATTTTTAATTTTTTCCTAGTGAACGTTAAATTAAATGTTGAGTTTTGAGTCGAATCTAATACGAAGGCTTGTTGTTCTACTACTTTCATTGATATGTAAACTATTAGGGATATATATTCTAATCACATTATATAAAATGTGTATGCAATCTCATTTCTTTATTTAGAAATGGCATTTAAATGGAAACAAAACACAACAAAATGGGATGATAGTATAAATATTACTTCTCCATTAAACTTTGTTAGATTCAACAATAGTGTTACGTTTTTTGTTATTTTTTCACAAGTATAGAGCATAATGTGAACAATTAATTTTTTAGATATGCATGATATATATTACGCCATTCAAAATAAAATGTTAACATCAAAATAAGAATTTACATTTGGATTTTCCAATTAATAAATATATTATGCAAAACTCATTAAAATAAACCTCCATTCAAAAGGACAAGTTATTGTTGTCATTTTGCATGAATAGGAAGAGTCTCTAACACTAAAATCACTATGCTATAACAAATTGGTTAACTGACCATGATGACAAAAATCTACAACTAGGCAAAACACATTGGTGACATGTTGAATATGAATCGGTATGGATGTAAAAATTCAAATAACTCCATTCCATTTACCTCTTTAGTAATTTGGCTAGCCATGAAGAAAAATTCACAAGTTAGCCCCTAGGAAATCTTTAGAAATCTTCCAACAGATAGAGGGTACCTCAACACATATAAGAAATGTTTCCTCCCTCCTTTCACATTCAGTTTTCCATCAAAATATATTAAGTTTTGTATGTCAACTCTTTAGATGTAGACCTGGAAGAGGTTCTATACCAATGTACAACTAACCAAATATTTATAGAATCAATTAATAATTTAACATATTATTCCTAGTTTCACCATGAGCTCGAGAAGAACAAGGGGACATAATTTTACTTCTTTTGTATGTTTATCAAGAAGAAGAAATGGAAACATAATTTTACAAGGCCATTTACATTTGACCTCTAAGTACCTGTGACATAACATCCTATGAATATGAAAAGAAAATATTCACGGAATTCAAACACAACAGGGATGTAAACATCTACAATCAATGGGCATGAATTCCTCACACGTATTCAACTATAAGACCCACAACTACAATATAATCTACACTCAATTTCATGAAAAAAATTTGAGCATACCCTAAAAAAACATAGAAAAACGCCTAGAAAATTGCAACAATACTTAGCATAATCTATTGAGCTTTACGTCTTGTAGTTTCTTGGACATGGAAAAGATGTGTTCATTGAAAAAATAACATAGAAAATGATGGTATTTTAGCAAATACAAGAACATAAACAATTGCTCCACACAAACTCGACACAAAAAATGGAAGTTCATCATAGGCATAGAACCAAGGATAGTTTACTAAACCCAATAGGAAAAAAACAAGTTTTGAACATCAACTTGACTTTTGATTCACCCCATGTTACTATGATAACAATTATAAAAGAAAATTATGGTCAAGATAAAAAGGGATACAAGCATATCAATACTTAGGAAGTTTCATCAAAGCATTCTAGGTTGGATTACATATTAATGAAAATGCCAGTGAGAATAAATTTAGGAATATAGGTTACTTCAACCTCATCATTAATTGATCAACGAGTTCATTGTGTATAGTCAGCTACACCTAGCTCTTCAACTCTGATCTAAAGAAAGGATAGTCAAACACACCTTATAAGAAACCCAACCATGTCATGCTTTAGACAAATAGATATTTAAATCCATAAAAAAAATTGTGAGAGGAGCCAAAAAATATTAAAAAATAATGAAGTTGGATAGTAACAAGATTCAACAGACAAAACAACAATAAATGGAGATTTGGTTGTAATGTTAGAACTAGGAAATAGACCAACTTAATATAAACATTCGAATAAGAAATAATGATCTACCTTTTGTTGTCCAAAAATTAGCACATAAGTCGGTTAACCACAATGAGTAACTGAATTTTCAATTCATTGGATTGGAAGACAAAGCGATAGTTTAAGAAATTATTAATTATCCATTATAATTCAAAAGTCTCACCAATAATTTTCCCAAACAAAGCAAGAGTTAGAAAAGACATTAGATCATGCAACTACACTTAGCATAGTTCTTAATAATTAGTGAACATATTTAACATCCACATGAAACTGGATAAAAAAATAAACAATTTCTAATTTGAGAATTATACTGTCGAAAAGTAACCCTACCTCATGCAAATTCTACACATAAGAATTATATTTTACAAGAAAAAAAATCATCCCATTTGCAACAGGAGGAGAGGTAGTGGTTTGGAGGAGGGAAGAAAGAAAAAATAGAATCATGCAATGTTGTTGAATATTTATATGGAATTCTTAATAAAGTGTTGCAATTGTAACAATCATTACTTGTTGATCAACAAATATCAAAGTACATATCACTAGTTGATAAGGCACAGTATTTGGTAAAATAATTCCATGACAAGACAAGGCAAGGCTAGCTATATGAGAATGGTGTATATATGATCAACATATTCAATTAATTGCACCAACTATTTATCAAATAACATTCCCTGTGACTTCAACACTAGAATATGTGAAAACAACATCATCTTCGTCATCTCCGTGACTACCTAAATTTAGTTTCTTTGAGCCAATCTTCTCAAGATGTGACTTGTCTTCTAAACAACAATTTGACACTCAGGAAATTATTGTTGAAGATTCTAACTTGTCACCTGAGGAAAGGAAGGGAAATGAATTGGAATTTTAAATCCCATAGATATAGTTCATGAGGTTCTAGTTGATCAGGGAACTACATCTATTAATCAACCAACAACTGTGAGGAACCTAATTTCCATTTAAAAAAATCCTTATACACACATGTACATTCTAATTTGCCGCATACCTTGTTGAGTTGATAGTTATGGATGTTATGGTGATTGTCTAACGTTATTAATGTGCCTTTATAAATGTTACCATACTTGGTTGTATAGGGTACTGGTTGATGACCTTAAAGTTGGTCGAGAAAATGATGTATGTGGTTGTTTTCATAGTGATACTCATTCTGTAAATTACAATGGTGATTATAGCGCTGACATAGTAACCTCCCAATTTAATAGATAACCTCTTTATATACAAACCCCACTCTGTATCAACACATATTAAATATTTACCTTACACTTATATTGTATTCTATGTGGTTATGGGTTGGTTCCCATAATCTAGATCATTCCATGGTCCCTGCGCTCTTATGAATGACCATAAACCTCATTATGGTGTTGATAAGAGAGGCATGTAATGATGGGATGACATCCTATGCATGGCTGCCACATCATCCACTCCAATGTGCTTTGTCTACTCGTCAGTCAAATCACTCCCGATCCTACTATGGATTGTGTCACTAGGGAAAATAATGGTTGGTATTGCACCTTGACAAACCTAATATGAACCCCTTTGTCTACACAATTTCACTCCATCATTCTCACATCTTAAAATTCCATGCTGCCTGGGAGGGTTTCAAGTTTTGTAATAGAGGTTTTGTTGCCTATGGTAAATGTCTCACAACTTTAATCTCATTGGAATCATGGTGTGACTCCCCCCATCACACTTATAGGTACATTTTTCCAATTACATAATTTCCCCTTCTTTGCTTTTCTTCTGTATGTTATTTTTCTAGTCATTCATTGTTTACCAAACAAGGGGATTTTCTCATTAGGTGTCTATGGTTGTTGTTCTATCATTCAGGGTAAAAACAAGGGCCTATCACCTCTGTTGTGAAATGTTAAAGAAAAAACCCTTATCCTTTCATGCACGAATCCTTCTCTCTCAAAGTGCTTGGGGTTTTTCCTTGTCCAGGTAAGTGTTATTTTAATATTCGGCCTTTAAGACTTTGATTCTAGTGTTCCTCATATTCCATACACATTTTAATTAAATTTTTCTTTCTTCATAGGTATTCTCATTAGGTTCTACAGACATAAAGAGGAGCATACACTCCAGACCTTTCTCATTGTACACTTGTCCACCAACTTCAGCTTCCAAGGTTACTAGCTTGCCTCTCCTCCTTGGTAAGTTGTTTAACCTTTGGTTTTGAATCTTATTTCTTGTTTATAGACTATGGTGAACAACCCATTAATAGTGGTTTTGGTGTGCTTACTTAGACTCATCAACATTGATTAGGTTTAGGCATGACAAACACTTATCTACCATGCATGTATTTGTTATGCCCTAAATGGTTTCCATCAGTAAACCCTAACGCTATTCTCTGGTGGAGTTTTCCTTGTTTCTAATGAAAATAACTAATTTCCTTATTGACTATTATAAATTAGTGGTTTTTCTTTGTAAACTTCCATCTCCTCGGCACCTGCTTGTCATCCATGCTCAGGGTTTCTTCAATGTCCAGTCACTTCATTTTTCCCTTACCATGTTAATTTAATCCTAGGATAATAATATTATCATTCCATCAGGAGGATAGCTATTGGATTGGCACTCAATTTATGGCCTACAATTGTATTTAGTTAATTTATGTTTCTCACAGTTTGGTAACTCTCGCTTTTTGGCTAGAATGGCCACATCATGTAATTCAATTTCTTTTAAAAGCACTATGTCGAGGTCTTAACCTATGTTACATCCACGTTATGTTAATTACATTATGGTTCCCTATACAGAGCATTGCTTTGATTCAGGTGTCATTATTGTATATTTGGTTTTCTTTTACAGAACATGGTTTTATTCGAAGGGATTGTATAGTGGGTAAAAACTATAACGCTAAGATACATGTTACCATGCATGAGTTTCCTAGTTAAGCTCACCATCTATTAACTTTTAATTCTAAAGGGTATTTTTTCATTCACGTAATTAAGTAAATGAACACCCTACCTATTTGTTTTTGTTTAATTAATCCTACTGGTTCCGTATCATATGTGTTATATTTATTTTCGACCCTGGAAGAACAAAATACCTACAGTTAGTGCATATATATATATGTATGTATGTATGTATATATATTCTATATCTATATTATATATAATTGGAGGAATAACGGTATATATAATACTAAGGAGTATAATATGTATAATATATGATAAATATATATATATATATATATATATATAAGATATATATATTATATAGTATAATATGCTATATATATATATATAGCTTAATGTTTGTGCTTTGAGTTCAAACGGAGATACCCTTCTACGTTTTATTGTAGCTCAACGTTTCCACCAATGATATTTCATTTATAGTTAACTAACGGATTGGGGAATGCTTTTTGACTTCACATGGTCCTCAATTAATAGACTTATGGTTTCTCTGTAATTCATTTTCTTATGAGAAATTTGTAAAAGAATCAATGTTATTTCAGTGTGAAACCAGTGCATAGATATATTATATACAATTGGTTGTATTTTTTTGTAAATCTAACATGACTTGCTGCTACGAATTACCTTTGTTATTAATATTTGCTTCTTACCATTCACTTCAACAACATGAAATCTTCTCTAACATAGAATTTTATCAACTACGGTAACTTGCCCCTTAGTGGGAATTTGTTTTGCTGGCATGAACTCTACTACCTCCAATGGTCTGTAAAAATAACAGTTGAATATTTCTATACTAGAAAACTTACTCACCTACTATGCAATTTTTTTCGCTAACACTCTATTATATTCTGGGTACGTCGATTTTTTTTTTGTTCCTTCTACCACATAGGTATTGGGTTTAGACACTATATAAGTTAACAATCTATGAAATTTTTTTCACATGCAATCCTATATCGTAGTATATTTGTTGCATTTTATTTATAAATCTACTTTGTCATAGACCTTCTACTATGTTTTCACTACTCCATGCAATCTACTGAATGTTCTAATTTTTTCCTCTATTGATAACCTTACCCTTATTGTGTGAAGTGTGTGTTTAATTTTAGGATTCACATTTAATAATTCAGAGGTAACCCTGACTACCTCTTGTAATAGATTAATTCTCTTCAATTATTTAAAATAAAATTATTTTTCTAATAAAGAATAATTTTCCTAGAAGTCTCCTACTTATGTATAACACTCGGTCTATCTATATGGATAAAATAGAGACAAGCTTATTCTATCGTAATTTTGCTTCTAATATCTTTTGACTAGATTAATTTGACTTTACTCCTCCATATCAAGTATATTTTTTTTTCCTATGTATTCCCTAGGAATAATCAAATACACTCTAATAGAGGTTAAACTATGCCATAATCATATTTCAATACATTTCACTAGTAGGCTGTAGGAAACAATTCAATATTTTGCATAAGAACAATTGTACAAAAGAATTATCTTTAACGTTATTCATTCCACATAATTCATTGTTTATAATACATTAGAATTGTAACATAAATCTAAATTAGTTAATACTCGCGGAGATTAAAACAATAGAAGAGAATATTCCTAGCACATACAAAAATCAATGATATTATAGTAAACAACCACAGGAAAATATTTCCAAACCAGTAACACTATAGTAGGCATGACGTAGGGAATTTACTCGCCACCCAACCTCGAACTGCACCTCTAGATCCCCTTGAGTTGAGTATGCTTTCGGAGGGAATCAACAACCTCTGATGGTTTCTCTTGTTAGGTGTTTCATACCTTCTTCCATACTGGATTTTTCTGTTAGTGGCGTCCCTCTTTTGTCGTTTTCCACAACCACTAGCCCAAGCTTTGTTTCTTAAAAGCTCACTTTTGTCTCCTGTGAAGCTTTAAGATTTTCCAAAGTTGGCATCTTTCTCCAGCCAAGTGATTTAATGGATTTTTTTCCCTCCACTAAATCTTAACAAAATATTATCTAGAGTCTTCCGTGGAAAAATTATTTCAGCAAGCATCTCAATTCTAAATGAGTTATTTCTTGACTATAGAAACTTTTATCATTATCAATAAAATTTATTTATTCACATAATGTCTCAATGTACTTTATGGCTTTCCACCATTAACATGACATAATTAAAAATAGAAACCATCAACATTAACACATGGAGGGGTATTACATCCTTCCCCCCTTTTATTCTACATCGTGCTCGGTGTTTCATGTATCTGTTATTTCCCTCTAGAACAACATTGGGTACATTTCCTACATTTCATCTTGTTTGTCAGGATTAAAGTGATTCCATTGCACTTTAACCTGAATGATGGCTCCATTCTCGAGCCAAATCTCTTTCATGTCTAAGATATAGAGAGGTTCGGCCAAAAAATCTCCTTCATGTTCCACCTTTAGAAATTTCCAATCAATAATGTGAGATTCATCATGTACATATTTCTAAAGACACATGAATAAAATTACGAACATTAATGTGATTGAGTAGTGCTCGTTGGTATGTGACATGCCATACTCTATCCAAAATTTGAAATGGCCCACAAAATCATGGAGCCAGAGTTGGACAAGTTCCCATACTTAAGGTACCTTTTCTCGGTTTAAATATTATATATACATGATATCCAATTTTGAACTCTTTGTTTTTTCTGTTTTTATTTACATAACTCTTTTTTCAGTTTGTACATTACACCGGGTGCAGCAGGGGAGTCATAGTGGGGCGGTTTTCCCCCTTGTCGTAGGGTATGCAGGGGGCTAGAAGCCCCCCTACAGGTGTTCCAAGGTAGGGCTCTACGAAAAATTTTTTGGACCCTATATTAGGTGGGTGGACCTACCTATGGTTTTTTGCATGGATTTCGCACATGGTTTTGGGCATGATGGTTTTTTTTCCATGGTATTTTGTAGATCCAGTCAAGGGAACTATGGTTATGTTCTAATCTAGGGTTAATGTATTTAGATTTATTGATGCTTATGCATGTATATATATGTATCATAACATTGAAAGGAATATAATGAAAAATTCATCTGGTAGTCCCAATTTTGGGATCCATAGGAAAATATTTGTGTATATCTATTTTTTGTCTTATGCTCTCGCCATTGTTCTTTTCTATTTTTTAGAATTTGTATGCAGGTAATTTATGTATGGGGTTAAAACCTATAGTTCTTCATCTATTTCAATATTCTATTGAATTCTTCATACAATCTATTCCATTTCCTGTAATGCTTTTGGCCAAGTAACCAACTAAGTGTTGTATGACATTTTCTGCTATAAAAAGCTTCAAAGGGACTCATATTAATAGATTTCTAATAGCTGTTGTTATAAGAAAAATCAGCGAATTGAAAAAAATCTTTCCATTTTGTGGGTCTATTCATTATGTGCATTCTAAACATGTCCTCCAAAATCTGATTTGTTCTTTCAGTTTCTCCATCAATTTGAGGATGGTATGTGGTAGTGAAGTTCAAATTGGTTCCCATGCCCCAAAAAAGGGCTTCCAAAAGTTGGAAGTGAATTTTAGATCTATGTTTGATACAATCATTTTGGATATACCATGTAACCGATAAATCTCCTTCATGAAGATGTGAGCAATTTGTGTTGTACCAAAGGTAGACTATCTTGGTAGGAAATGGGCTATCTTACTCAAGGTGTCCATTACCACCAAGATAGAGTCATGTTGTCTCTTTGTCTTTGGTAACCTAATAGTGAACTGTAAATAAATTATCTCACACTTCCATTCTGGAATGGGTAATGGATTCAACAATCCAACAGGGTGTTGATTCTCTACTTTTACCTCTTGACATTCTAAGTATCTTGATAAGTATTTAGTGGCATCCTTCTTCATTCTCGGGAAAAATATTTTTTCCTTAAGGTTGTGACCATTTTTTGATATCATGGGTGCCCTGCATAAGGTCATTTATGATGTCCCTCAAGCATTGGTTGTTTCAAAGCATATACATTGAGTATATACATTCTTTTTTATAAAACAACATTTTTTCAGAAATTTTTGTTTAACCAAGACTATTAGTGTGTTATAATTTTTGTTGAATTTCAACATATTTTGGATCATTACTGATAGAATTCTTAATCTTCTCCAAAACATTTGTGTTAACATTGCTAACTTGCACCCCACTTATAATATAAACCTTCCTACTCAATGCATCTGCTATCTTGTTTTATTTTCCCTTTATGTGTTTTACGTTGAATTCAAATTCGCTAAAAAATTCCATCCACCTAGCTTGTCTTACATTCAAATATGGTTTCCTGAATAGATATTTTAGGCTGATATGGTCAATTACAAAGGTAAATTTCTTCGCGAGTAAATAATTCCTCTACACTTTTAAGGGCATGTATGACTGCAACGAACTCTAGATCATATTCAACATAGTTTTTTTCATGTGTTTTTAGCTTCTTTGACTCATATGCTATCACTAAATTATCCTGCAATAAAACTACCCATAAGCCATACATACTAGCATATGTGAAAATATGAATTATTTATTGGGATCTACAAGTTTTAATATGGGTGTTGTTGTAGCTAGATGTTTCAGTGTGTCAAAACACTTTTGACACTCAGAAGTCCCCTCAAACCTTGCTCCTTTTTTTTGTAAGGATGTAACAGGATATGTTATTCTAGGAAATCCTTCTATAAATCTACGATAATACACTATAAGTCCCATAAAGGACTGAACAACATACATATATTTTGGAATATGCCAATCAACCATGGTTTCAACCTTATTCGGTGAATTGATAAACCTTCCCTATAGATGACATGACCAAGATATTGTATTCTGGTTTTATAGAACTCACACTTGTTGAATTTGGCATATAGTTGATTCTCTCTTAAAGTTTGCAGCACCAAATTTAAGTGTTCTTTATGTTCTTCTTCATTCCCAGAGTATATCAAAATGTCATCAATAAAGACCAGCATGAATTTATCCAAATATTTATTGATTATATTGTTCATTAAGCACATAAAGGTTGTTGGGGCATTAGTAATACCAAATGGCATCACTACAAACTTGTAGTGCCCATATCTATTCCTAAAATTCATTTTATGTATATATTCACTCTTGATCCTTACTTGATGTTATCATGTCTATTTTTTTTTAAATTTTGTCCCCCTTACTTGATCGAACAGGTCATCAATATGGGGCAATGGATATTTATTTTTGACAACTAACTTGTTTAACTGCCAGTAATCAATGCACATCAGAAATGTACCATCCTTTTTCTTAATAAATAGCACATGTTCTCCCCATGTTGACACACTAGGCCTAATGTAGCCTATATCTAACAACTCTTGAAGCTGCATTTTCAACTCCAATAACTTTGATGGGCTCATTTGGTATTGTGCTCTTCATACGAGGGTGGCGCCAAGTACCATATCAGTAGAAAAATCTATATCCTTTTGAGGTGGTAAACTGGGAATCTCATCTGGAAATGCATCAGAGAATTATTTAAAAATTGGTAGTGTGTCCTAACTTGTTTTTTCTCCTTACTGATTTCCTATCTCTACCACTACTAGATATAATTGACACCCTTTCCATGCACTCGTTTTCACTTGTAAAATTGTAATCTTTCTAACAAATATGGGTTTTAATATTCCTTGAATTAGTTGAGTATGTCCTTACTGATTTGTGCAATTCACTATTTTGGTTAGGTAATTTATAATAGCTTCTTGACTTTCCAACCAATATTTACCTATTAATATATCATAAGATCCTAGAAGAAGTACATTAAAATTTACTATTATGGAGTAGCCATTTAGTTTAAGAGGACATTATTTTACTTGGCTAGTTACCCTTGGAAAGTCGAGCTCCTTGATTTGAGGAAGGATATTGGGGGACTCCATTTTTATAAATAAGGGGGCTTAGAGCCTTAGTATGTTATCCAGTTATTAGTAGAATTTTCGCACTTTTGTGCAGCTCTGGTGTAGCCCATTTTTGAGCTTCCTTTTTTAGAACAGTTTATGTAATGTGACTTTGATTTTTGATAATGGAGATGAAACAATTTTTTGAGCCAGCACTGATCTCTTTTAGAGGGCTGAAGCTGTTAGGTTAGGGCCTAGCCCAAGCTTCCCAGCACCTCTTTCTTTGTACTTATATGTTTTTACTTCAGTTCATGAGTTAATTTCTATTACATATATTCATTTCACCTTGCCTAGATTAGGTTGCTTTTGATGGTTTGCATAGCTGCTTTTGTTTCAGTTGCTCAAGTAGGTTAATGTAGTGATATGCTAAGATTCAAAAAGGCCAACAATAGGCCTTGATCTCCTTTCTCCCTTTATAGGACTATGATTTGACGTCAAGGCACTACTGCTGCCACCAAAAACACAGTTTTGCTCTTCCATGCAATTTCTAGTGTGATGACTTGATTTGGAAAGTTATTGTGTTGCTTTAGATTCAATTGCCTAGATCATTTCCTATTATTTTACAATATATCCCTCTACATGCATTTCTATTCAAAGGTCATTGTTTAGCATTTTCTGTTCGTAGGTCATAAATTAGGTCAAGCTAGAGAAATTTTTGTTTTCATGGTATAGTTAATCCTTTCTTTGATCAATTTTCATAAGTAGATGTGAAAATCTCTTGTAGGACACCTCAGATCCCCATACATCCATAAAGTAGCCAGCATCCACTCACTTCTCACTAATTTCCCAAGTCATTCTCAACATTTCACCAATTTGCCCTAATTTCTGTGTTTTTCTCCATAAGCTTCCCTCTTGCCATTTGAACAAATCCAACCATAATGTTCCCTCTTGATCTTCCTTAAAAAGCTCCAAACACCTCAATGCCTTCATCTAGCCTTCAGTTACCCTTTCTCATCATTTTTCCATCTTCAATACCTCCAAAAACAACTCTCAACCTCCTCCTATAGATCCTCCTATAGATCCTCCTATAGATCCCATGCAGCCTCCTGTAGAATTTCCTGTGAGTGATTTTTCGAGGTCTGATTACGAGGGAAGTATTTATAAGGGTACTAGGGGACTCTTAGGACCTCTCTAGACCTTCCTCCACATATGCAAAAACCCATCCTCCATCGCCACCAAACTTCTGCCGCAGTCAGAAACAGACAAAATCACATGCATAAAAATTTCACATAAAACACATAAAAGCACAAAAGGATGTTCTTTTCTCATTTTCTTTCAGAAATAGCTTAAATAGGTGTAATTTACCTTTCCAGTAGTCAATGGTACTCATTTCATCAGTTTTCATATGTTTTTCTACAACTGTAGGGTTAGTTGGATAAGTTAGGGTTTGCTAGGTTTTGCGTTACATTTCTATCTTCCTTATCTTTCTGCAAGTAGAATAGTCCTTGTAGAGTTAGCTTTCTTTCATCACAGTTAAAAGCTTCTTCTGAGAATTCATAGAAGTTGGCTTAAGATCCTAGTCATCTTGTGCTAACTGACCAAGTGACAGCCTGCAATAAGAACTAGTACTTGTGCATACAACATCGTCGCTTCCAAGTTTGTTACGAACTACCGGGTTGACAAAAGTAAAGTAAGAAGCCCCAGGAGTTGCAGCATTATTTCTGCAATACTAGTGCTCACCACTAACACACAAAAACATAAAAATATGTCATTTGCTCATTTTCTTTCAGAAATAGCTTAAATAGATGTAATTTACCTTTCCAGTAGTCAATGGCACTCATTTCATTTGTTTTCATCTCTTTTTCTACAACAGTAGGGTTAGTTGGATAAATTAGGGTTTGCTAGGGTTTGTGTTACATTTTTTTCTTCCTTCTCTTTCTGCAAATAGAATAGTCATTGTAGAGTTAGCTTTCTTTCATCACAATGAAAAGCTTTTTCTGAGAATTTATAGAAGTTGGCTTAAGCTCCTAGTGATATTGCATTAGCTAACCAAGTGACAGTCTGCAGTAAGAACTAGTACTTGTGCATATAGCACTATCGCTTCCAAGTTTGTTACAAACTACCGAGTTGATAAAAGTAAAGTAGGAAGCCCTAGGAGTTGCAGCATTATTGCTGCAATACTGGTGCTCACAACTTTTTGGTGTCATTGCCAGGGAAGCGTTAGAGTATTTTGTGATTATTGTTTTCTTCTATTTTCTACCACAACATTCTATTAAGTAGTTCATTTCAGCAAGAGTAGAGTAGTTTTTTCTTTCAATTCCTTCATTTCCTTTCTTTCATTTCAATTCTGCAATTTCCATTTTAGAAAAAGTAGATTAGTCCTTTCAATTCTGCAATTTCCATTTCAGTGAAAGTAGATTAGTCCTTTCAATTCTACAATTTCTATTTCAGCAAAAGTAGATTAGTCATTTCCTTGCTTTCTTTTCTGCATTTCATTTTCTTTCCTTTTTAGTTCTGCATTTTCATTTCAGCGAGTTCATTTCAGTAGTTGCAATTTCTTTGTTGAATCAATTTCAGTTTTGCAGGTACAAGCACTGAAAAAAATCACCAAAAAAAGAGATTTATTTTCATGCCTCATAGGAACAGAGATAATTCAAAGAAATTCCTACCCAACACCCCCACCACATCACAAAGCCACCCTTCTCTCTTGTTTAGTGGCAGTGATCTAGAACAACCTATCGGTGAACAACCAGAGATATACGAAGATCCTATAGCAGAAGAAGAGGAAGAAACCATCCCTCCTGAGACCGTGGCTAAAAATAGAAATGCGAGGGAAAATGGAGAGAGAGTAGAGGGTACCTTTCCTATCCGAGGAACCAATGGGGACACTAAAATGAAAAACATAATCCCTTCAGCCCTACCTCACTTCCATGGATTAACTACAGGAGATCCTGACACCTTCCTATTTGAGTTTGTTTTTGTCAAACCTATGACTATGCAAAAGATGAGCAGAAACTGAAACTGTTTCCTTCTACCCTCAAGGATGAAACATTACGCTGGTTCATGGGGTTACTTGGCAACAACACCACAACTTGGGCTCAGATGCAACAAGCCTTCAATAACAAATATCGGGACTATTGTAGGTCAAAAGATACCAAGGAAGAAATCTTTCGAATGACCATGGGAAGCGATGAATCCTTGGAAGATTATGAAGAGAGGTTTCGACTTAGTTATAAAAGGGCTAGGTGTAAACTTGACTCTGAATCTCTGAAGTTGGTCCTGCTCAGAGGAGTTCCAGAAGACCTTATAGACACCCTGCATTTGGTGGCTAGGGGGGGGGACATCTACCAACTACCTTATGAAGACATAAAGACCATTTTTAGAAACCATTCTAGGGAAACTAGAAAGAGAGGTAGGGGGAGCCAACCCATAGCCAGTACATCCGCATCTAGTTCATCCCCTAAAGGAGAATTTGGAAATCTACTGGAAGATTTCAAGAGTGAGATAATGCAGACTCTTGCCATGCAAATGGATACCTTGCATATCAAAAGGAAACAAGAGGAAGCAGAGAGGGTGTTGGCCATTTTTTGTCCTAGGTGCACCAGAAGGCATCTTAGGAATGAATATCCATTGAACTCTATTGAAGTGTGTTCAGTCTGTGAAGAAGATAATTCTATGAATCAGTGCCCTCCCTTGCCTAGACTTAAAGTTGTATACCAATGGGTTGAAGGAGCCACTGAACCACTCTATTTCATGAACCAAAGGAGGCCTCATGGGCATTGACCTTACCAACAAGGAATGCAAGGGACATCCCAGGCATACTACAACCCTAGCATAGAAAATTTTAGGGGCGAATGTTTGCCCTTTGGCGAAATTAAGCAGTTTTAAATTTTTAGTGGGAGAATATTTTGTATCATAGTACATTTCTACAAATCACCTCAAATAGCCCACTTTATTTTAAGGGAGAGGGTAGAAAAGGTAAATTTAGCCCTTGAAATTAGGAGTTACAACCTTCCATTCGCCCATTTTTTAGGAATAGGTTTTATTTAAGTGAATCCATTCGCCCATTTTCAAGAATGAGTTTTATTTAAGTGAATCCTATGGGCCAAATACCATATTTATAAAAGAGGTATGGAAAATTAATAAAAATATAAATAAATGAGAGGTATGGTAAATAAATAAAACACTTTTTATATTTACTCCATAACTCACCTTATATACATGCAAGGGTGTAAACAAATAAAAATATAAGTAAAATGGAGGTATGGTAAATAAATAAAACATCTTTTTATACTTACTCAAAAGGTATGGTAAATAAATAAAAATATAAATAAACTAGACGCATGGTAAAGAAATAAAACCTCTTTTTATATTTAGTCCATAACCCTTGTTCTATTTATGAAGGCTCAAGAAAGAGGTTTTATTTAAGTGAATCCTATGGGCCAAATACCATATTTGTAAAAGAGGTATGGTAAATTAAAAAAAATATAAATAAACGAGAGGTATGGTAAATAAATAAAACATTTTTTATATTTACTCCGTAAGTCCCCTATACATGCAAGGGTGTAAACAAATAAAAATATAAG
>APFE031077616.1:0-16478 GCA_000404065.3 Pinus taeda | reverse complement strand
AGGAAGGGTGAAGTACTTTATCATTTCAAGGATTATCTCGTGGAGAGCCTGGTCAGAACTTGCAATTTTCAACACAAAATACATGTATAAGATTATATCATCGCTGAGGTAGGCATTCTCATACTCAGATCAAAACTTTAACTAACATACTAACTACTCTGATACAGGAATGATTTCATAATACATCATAATCATAGACTCGTGTAGACACAGTATGGATGCAACCATCTGTTTATAATTGGTCTACAATATAATGAATACAAAACTCCTAGCAGCCTAGATGGTGGAAACTAGATCCAGGGTCTTCATCCCTACTTCCTGAATTGGTACGATTCTAGCCATGCGAATAAATGAGTCGATGTCGAACATGGCAGAAACCACTTGATTACCAGTCAATGATGTAAACTATTAACAAGCGTGAGAGAGACCACCAGTAATGTCAATGGTTCTCAAAGTACCCAGCACAATCCATGAGATGTGAATGAATGAGTCGATGTCGAACATTTCATGGAATCCTTTGATCACAACTCAATGATGAAAACTGACATCGAAGGCGAGAAACCTGCCATTGATGCATGCAGACTTCAAGGTACTGACGATTTCTAAGTCAACTCTCTAGATAATGTACTGATGTTGATAGAAAGCGACCCGTCGCAGGCAAGCCCACAACACAAAATCATAGTTCAAGTTGAAGAAATTTTGCTGTAAGGACTAACTCAAGGATGATAAAATGGATAATAGGTATTTCGCAGTTGAATGTTTTGTTTACAGACCTCTTGAACACATAATGACACAACAGATGGCTTGGTGACAAATGACTCAAAATTAATCCCCAGAACCTAGCTGAAGAATGTCAATGAGGTTTGATCAACTGTGAGGCAAAGGATCTCCCAACCCAGGTGAATGAACAAGTGTCGTGTTCAAGAGTGGTAGTAAGGTTTTTCTGAGACAAAAGGATATCAAATAGGCTCATTCTTCTCACTTTTCCCCCACCATTTCTGGCAAGTAGCTCTTTATTTTTTACAAGCTTGAGGAGGATAACATATGCTTGATTGTAAGCTCATCCTTCGGATGAGTCCAACTTAGTTTTTGATTCGAACCCTAAGAAGGAGTGGTCCGTTCCTGCTTGTAATAGAACAGGTCCTTTACTGTGAAATTTTAACGAGTCCAGTATAGGAGAAACTCGGCGTTTTTCATATTTAGAGAGTCTGAAAAACTTAGAAGACTCCAGATTGAACTTTTTCGTAAATTTGTGTCTCCCAAGCCTGAAAAAGTATAAAATAATACCTGGGAGAACCGCTTGATCTTGCGACCAAGGAGTACTTTCATGATTAGTGTCTTTGACCTGAAAATTAAAAAGTGATCAAGGACACGTCATTTTATTTCCAGTATCGAATTTGAAAAGACAAAAGCTCGACAATCTTTTCCTGTTTTTACAGTCAGAAAAGGGCTATAAGGGGACCGTCTTTTAATTCCATTTTAACGAGTGTAAAAGAGATGCTCGACAATATTTTCATATTTTAGGAGTCAGAAAAGGGCTTAAAAGATGACTCTGATGTTTTGGTTCGTGAAAAATGACAATTTTTCCTGAAAATCCTTTTGTCCTGCACAAAAACAACACATTACTCATACCTCTTTAAGATAGGCAAAAATACATTGAAAAATATCCTTCCATGGTGAAAAATAAACAAACTTAGCATTCATTTATCCAAAAAACCTATAAAAAGACTTTTTACCATGTCATTTTTACCATTTTACTGTTGAGGGAGAGAAAAGGGCTTTTGGCAAGAAAATTCCCGTGGACTTTGCAGAGAATTCAATTGTTGGAATCGAGCGCCATCTCTTTCAGATATTTGACAACATCCTCCTCTTTATTTTCATCCATTTAGAATTTCATTTTAAGCCCTAGTTTGATTTTTTGGGGGCTTTGGGGTTTTAAGATCTGCTTTTCGGGGTACGCAGGTACCCCATGGGTGACCTGTGTACCCCGACATTTTCGTTAATGGGAAAATGGTAGGAGTACGCAGCCTACCTTCAGAACAGCCACGTACCCACGCTCTGTTTTCTGAAAGCGGGGTGCGTACTCCGCGAAAAGTAAATTTAAAACCCCAAATCTCAAAACTAAACCATTAATTTTTGATTTAATAAATTCTAATGAATGTTTTCTGGTGTGTAGATTGCCCACCATGTTTGATTTGCGCGAAAGAGAACACGAAGATGTCGATTTGGACGCAATAATTCATCAACCTTCCATTGATGCTTTGAAGGCATGCGGTCTCTACAAATACTGGGCCATACCTGGTATGAGGGCCCAGGTGCGATTCTTAGAGTGGCCGGTTGAAAGGTGGAACATTCAGGATCAATGCTTTTACATCGGAGGGCACCAGCTCGAGATAGAGCCCTCAGACATATATTTTCTCACTGGTTTTCCTAATAAGGGCGAGCAACTGTCTCTGTTCGGGACTAGGCCGGGTGGCCAATCCCTTGCTAGTCTCCGACTAGAGTGGTGCAATAATCAAAACCAGGAGAACGGGATAGAAATCAAATACATATCCCAACCTGAACTTATGGTAATTTCCTTTACAGTTACCAGACTCTGCGGCGCAGCCGCTTTGCACATTACCACCGGGTCCCAAATGCGGATGGCGATTAATTGCTTCCGAGGCACCATTTTCAACTGGTGCGATGCTGTGTTGGCCAATATGAAGGGCCAACTGACTAGGGAAAAGAACGGGCAATTAAAGACCTTTGGGTATGGGCCTTTAGTTGTGAGCTTTGCCCTAGAGAGAGTTCCGATGTTGATCCTGCAGCATCTCACAGTTGAGGTTGGGCCTACTCGGGAGCTAGAGTTAATGCGATGGGTTGCGGTGATGGCCCGGCATCCTGATGAGGGAGCGGGAGTTGTCCGATTTCCTGCGGGTTACTTTCACTGGTTGGAGGACCAGGTCCTTCTGATCCAGGATTTTTCTTATTGGCCAACACAGCATCGCACCAATTGAAAATGGTGCCTCGGAAGCAATCAATCGCCATCCGCATTTGGGACCCGGTGGCAATGTGCAAAGAGGCTGCGCCGCAGAGTCTGGTAACTGTAAAGGCAATTACCATAAGTTCAGGTTGGGATATGTATTTTATTTCTATCCCCTTCTCCTGGTTTTGATTATTGCACCACTCTAGTCGGAGACTAGCAAGGGATTGGCCACCCAGCCTAGTCCCGAACAGAGACAGTTGCTCACCCTTATTAGGAAAACCAGTGAGAAAATATATGTCTGAGGGCTCTATCTCGAGCTGGTGCCCTCCGATGTAAAAGCATTGATCCTGAACATTCCACCTTTCAACCGTTCACTCTAAGAATCGCACCTGGGCCCTCATACCAGGTATGGCCCAGTATTTGTAGAGACCGCATGCCTTCAAAGCATCAATGGAAGGTTGATGAATTATTGCGTCCAAATCGACATCTTCGTGTTCTCTTTCGCGCAAATCAAGCATGGTGGGCAATCTACACACCAGAAAACATTCATTAGAATTTATTAAATACTGAGAGGGGGGGGTGAATCAGTATTATCACATTAATAAAACTTTTTCATTTCCATAACCAGATTCATATATGCTACTTCCACAACTTCTTATGATTAGGTTAATTGATCTTCAATGAGTGCATTAGAACATTATCAACCATATTATCAGTTAACAGATGCAGTAACATAGAATAGATCAACACACATAAGGCACACACATGAACACCATGATATAAGGTGGAAACCCAATGCGGGAGAAAACCACCTGCTGCAAGTCATCTTCAATCTTCTTCTTAATAAGAAAATCCAATATTTTGTACTGGTGCAGCCTTATACCAGTACGGGAGCTACAAGCCCCTTTGCTCTTGTACTAGCCGATCCATTTACTAGTACGCAGGCTACTACCTGCTATAATGCTCCAAAGATTTCCTTTAGCTCTTTTACTAGCTTAGATACTAGTACGTAGGTGTTGACCTACAATCTTCTCTCCTCCAGGTACCACGTTTCATCAATTTTCATACTGGATACACTGAAGCACAACACATAATCTGAAAGGGCCACATTTCATCCAATTTTCATACTGGACCCAATAACCACATTGAAGCTCATAATCAAACAACCTTCTGAATTACCCAAGCACTAGATCAATATATATATACAAGTGATTCATCAACCAGATCTAGTCAATCAGATCACATAAAGATGAGCTATTAAGAACCTGATCCATTTATCCATCAATATTTAGTCAATCTCCTCTCAGACTGCTGTTACCAGAACATGATATTAGACATCAGACATTACTTCAAAACCCAGATCACAGCAATGATAGACATGTACAGCTAAGTAGATCTCAAGAAGGGTACGCAGCTTCACCCATATAACAGCTGCGTATAAGTACGCACTGTATGCAACTACTTCCCTGCGTATGTGCGCACTACGCCTCACTGTCTTCCTGCGTACGTGCGCTCTGTGTCCAATCAACTGCCTGCGCCCCTCCGCAACTGCAGTGCTTCTTCTCCTGCGTATCTGCGCATCTGCAACGCTTCTATGCCTGCGTATCTCCGCACTTTTCTTTCGCTGGTCCTGCGTACCTCCGGGTATAGATAATTTCAAGACTTCAAGAGTAACCTAGACAGTCAGATCTACAGATCTGAACATGCACCGAAGAGATCTCAATTCATCAGCAGATTCGCCTTATTTAGATCTAGACATCTCTCATAACCCATCACTAGAACTTCAGATCTAGCTTCTTAAGATATTCAACCCAAGCACATCTAAGCCAAATGATCTCCTCTTCTTTATATAGGCAAGCTCTTCCTTAAATCAAGGATCATGGGGCTCAATAATAATAATAAAATAAACAATACCACGGACCAAAACCATGATAACTCAATACCGACGGCTAAATACCATGAGGAACCCCACGTGTGGGCGTTTTACTGCCTTGGAATGTGTGCACTGAGGGTACGCACCCCATGAACTAGATAACTGCGGGTATGTACACACTTTATGTAACATTGGCCTGCGTGTACGCACCTTATGTAAGGTGTACCTGCGTACCTCTTATTTTCTCCAATATTTGATAGCTGATCATCAATCTCTACTACTGTCCTGTTGTACACAAGCTTTGCTACTGTCCTGTTGTATAGTGATCCATCACCTGAATAGGTTTCCATCAAGGACAACACTTTAGCCATAATGCCAACAATCTCCCCCTTTGGACTTGATGGCAAAGCTTACTTGTGAACTGTCATCTGATCCCTTTTTGCTGTCCGGTAACTCATGCACTCTATCACATCTGATATATCTTCTGAATGTATACAAGTGTGATGATCTTCTATGAGAGGGTTGCCATCAAGTACAACACATGCATCATAATGCCAACACCATCTTGGCTATCGGCTTATAAGAGGCTGTCGATATGCTACGCACAAAGGCTTCCAATGCGCTAGTGCTGCCATATGGAGTACTGACAATAGAAAATGATGCTGACAAGCCCACTGTCAGTGCCTTGAAGGGAGTGGGGTTGAACCTGGCAGCGCTCCCGCATGAAGCACTCCACTCCTTACAGGATGGAGTAATTGCAGAGCTCAAGGCCTGCGAGCACCGCGCCGTCCAAGTGATCAGTGAATAGAAAATCAACAATGAGTAGATGGCCTTATAGAAAGATGCCGCCATCACTACCGAGGCCGATGCGACCAGCCAGAGAAAGAAGATCATATAGGTCATGGAAAAGGCCTGTAGAATGGTCCCAGAATTGGGCATTCTAGAGGAGGAGCCAGTCGAGGTCTGCATCCATAAATTGGCCACAGGGGTGCACGACACTCGGACAGATATGGCGCGAGTTCAGTTGGAGTTGAACTTGCATATTATAGAGCTCCAGTTGAGGGCTCAACCTTCAACACCACCAAAGGTAAAGGAACAATGGGTGGTCGCTGTCAAAGAAGAAGTCACGACAGTGGAGAGTACAGTAGAAGAATGCACCCAATTGTTTGAACAATCTTTTGTGGTCCTGACTGGCTTACAGGAGGACCCAAACATCAAGAGTTTAGAGACGAAAGTGCGTGAACTCCAACAACACTATGATGAAGTTAAGGGCACAGAGGGAACCATTGCACTGACACAGAGGTTAGCCAAACTGTATGAAGCCAAGAAGCTGAAGGAACAGGTGGACGCAGCATTGCACAAAGAAGCAGTGCTGAAGGTGCAACTAAAGCGTTGGCTAGAGGAAGCATATGGAGTGACAGGAAACATTGAAGGCAAGCTTGTAACTCCACAAGTGACGTAACAACATCTTTAGGCTGACAGCACAGGGACAGTAACTGAGAAGATAGTCGAAGATGCGAAGCAGGCAACAACTTAGTGCACTGTTGAAGTTGTGGTCATCAGGGTTGAGCTAGAGGGGCTTCGTGCAAAGATCTCTGTGCCTACTGAGTGACTCGAGGGTGGTCACAATGTTTGTGTTGGGGGCCTGTTGGGAGCAGGATCTTGGCAGTTTTTGGGCTAAAAGCCCATGTTTAAGCCATTTTTTTGTAATATTATTGCAAAGACTCCACATTTTGTGGTCACGGAGCATGAAGGTATTATGTGTCACAAAGGGTAGTCAACCCTTAGTTTTTTAAATTAAAGTCGGCTATAAGAGATCTACCCATGGTATGTGGACCATGGGATTGTATAAAAAGAGCTAAGCTCTAAGTAGTTAGAAGGAAAAAAGAAGTAAGAGAGTCATAGCTTTAGAGCAAGGAGTCTAAGTCTTGGGTTGTAGCATAAGTAGAGGCTCTGCAGCTAAGTGCACATAGGCCTAGGGTGGAAGTCCACAGCTGAGTGCACGAACTCCTGCAATTATGTGCACAGGGTGAACAGAGTCTGTAACACTTGGAAGATATTAATAAAAGGAGTTATTCTACAATTTCTGTGTAATTTTTCTATTGATGGGTTTCGATATTTTGTGTATGAATTTCCTTTGTTATGCTTCTATGCTACGCAAATGAATACAATTACATTTAATAATTAAATGTGATTACAAATATATGGTTACATGGTGATAACTTTAAGTATTCGGTAAGATATGTAAATCACTAGGGTAATTGAGGAATCTGCATGGCATGCTTCCATAATAACGCAAAAGTACCTGAGCCCCCGGATAGGGCTGCGCGAAGGTTGATCCTATACTTTGAAGAAGGTATTGAAAGCCAAAATAGAGGGTTTGTCTTACAAGCCCTAGAGCGAGATCACTTCGACAAAGGTAGAGATAGAAGAGATCAAACGACATCACAACCATCTTAGGCTGCGGAAACTTGGTTCCAGCATCCCCCCATACTGCCTCGGGTGAGACTTTAGTTCACGCTCTGTGGGTTGATGCTGAAAGGGCTAGTAGTGTAGGGATTTGTTTAGCTAATTAATGTTGAACATGTGTCAGGCCCCCTCAAGCCAATAATGAGTGAATGTTCTAAATATTTGATGGACTTCATCAATCATTTCATCAAATCAATAAGGGGCCTCTATTATTCTATTTGCTTTCAGTCAATCAAAATATAGAGAAAGGTAACATTTCCTGTGTGTTTGTTACTAGGGTTCTCTGAAGTCTAAGGACATTGCTCTTGTCCGCAAGAGGAAAATCATAACAAATTGGTCACTCCACTGGGGAATCATTTCAATCTCCATTAGTTTTCCTTGTTTGACCTTTTCAACCAGCTGCACAAGAGATCTATAATTGAAACTTGAAGGTGTATACAAATTACAAGTAAAATTTTATGTATTTTGGGTAATGGATCGAGTTATAAAACACATAAACAAATGATTTTTAAAGTTAGTTAACAACCAAAACATAGACAAAATACCATATCAGAAACACATAACAACAAACATGATAAAGGAGTCCACCCCTCTCCTAGGCTACATATTTTGGTCCAACTTCCAATGTAGGGCCTCTTTCATTAAGTGCTCAAATTTGTTTTTTCATGGCTTTAAAATGCTCAAAATGAAAAACAAATGTCTCCAATGGATCCAAAATTGCCAAAAACCCTCATCTAGGTTCTTTTTGCATCTCATTTGGCCAAAAATTGAGAAAGTATCATTATTACAAGTTTTTCCCAATTTCAATAGCTAATCCTCCTACAATTCGGCCCAAACCTGGCTTGAGCGCCCCAAACCTGGAACCGGCGTGCAAACCTTACCTACAATCTTGCTCGATGGGAGAAATTGTCGGACAATTAAACTGTCCATTAACCCCTAGTTTCTAAAAAATGTGGTCATATGGGGGCCATGTGCCCAGGTGTTGTGGCTAACTGCCTGGCCCCACTGGCCAAGCCCCCAACACGTGGCACTCGATTTTATTACGTGCATAGAACTAAGGTTTAGCACTATATTCCCAAGCACTTGAGATTTGTCGGAGGTGTGGTCATAACACAGGCCATAGGCCCTGGGGAAGGCCCTCACTGCTAGACCTTATGGCTTGGCCACTCCCCCTCTTCCACTAAGGTTATGTGATGGCCCATGTGGCCTGGGGCTGGCCCCCATCCAACTCTGCTCAAGGTCCCATGTTTGGCATATGACTGTGTGTTCACGTTAAGCTCACACCCCTGCTCCTCTCTTCTCCGATGTTGTCATATGTGATGGCACCAAGACTATGGGTTGGGGCTAAGCCCTAGCCCTAGGCTCCCTCTCCTACTGTCTTGTGGATTGGTGTGTGGCCATGGGCTAGGGCTTAGCCCTAGCCCTTCCCCCATATGTTCACCAAATAAAGCTTAAATGTATGTGCACGCTCATAGTTTACAAGGAACACCAGTGGCGCAGTGGTGAAGCATTATTCTGCCACCCCGGAGGTTGCCTGTATGAACCCCACCAGGCCCGTTCAACCCACGATTTTTTTTACAATACATGTGGGAGACCATGTGGCAATCAACCATTGGCCCACATGGCTCTCCACCTTGGACCACTTCAACGAATCCACAAGTAATCAAAACTCAAGAAAATTTGACCAACTAGATTGAGAGACATGGTGAAAAACCATTGGCCAATACAAATACAATCACCTTGCCCAATCACATGCCTAGTCAACATACAGACTACTGACTCGGCATACGTATAACCCAACTTTAAAATTTTGCCTGTTTATGAATTCAATCAAAATGCGATATCAGGAGCATACGATATCGGTTTTAAATGATTCAAGTTGCATTGGATTTAGATTGCTAAGATATACGCACTGTTATAGGTTTCAAGCACTTTTGAACACTTATTTTTAGCACTAAACTGATCCCCTAGATCACTCCTCCCAACTGAAAGCTTTTGGACCTCCAAAAGACTATTTTCAGTCAACAAATAGATGAGGGTATAGTTCCCTCACCCTTCCCTTCTCAATCCATTTGGCTTTGCCTGAATTTGTACCTTGGAACCCCATATGAAGGTGCTTCTCGTTCCTTCTTCTTGAAGTTCCTATTTCTCTATCAAGGATAGGACCTTGCTGCAATTCTTCAAGATGTTTAGAAGATAAAAATTCTATTAAATAAATCTGAACATTCTCTCCTATGTCTTCAAACAAAGAAGACTTATTCAATTTCAAGTTCACTTCACCTTGAACGTTGTAGTCATAACAATTATTAGCATGTCTAGCATTGCACTTGGCTTGAATCTTTACCCAGTGCGATCATAATTGCCATGCACCATCCCTCTTCATGGCCAAAACATTATGAAACTCACAAGGAGATATTTTAGGACCAATGTCCTCTTTTTCAAATAGATTTTGCATATGATTTTTGACCCCTGCATTATTTAACAATGTCATATTGTTCATACCAATGTTCAACAATGATGCATCCTACTGCAATTTCACTTCATATTGTTTTCCTCTTTTAGGAGGAAACATGTTAGACTCCTGAAATTATCTTAAGTTAAAACTAATGTAGAATTGATTAACTATTAATGAATATAATTTTAACTGAAAGTGTGGAAACCGAGAGAGATGCTTGAGAAGAAAGTCTTTACGAAAGCTAATAAAACATAAGTAAGATGCATGACAGAAGTAAAAAAAACAAAACACAACAATACCAGATAGCAATATTGATTACGAAGTTTGTCCTTGATGGACTACATTTGCAGGTCCGCTTTCAAGATGGGCTATTGCTTTATTAGGATTGAAACATAGGAGCTTTTTTACATAGAGATTTGACCAAATTGAATGTACCATAGGCACTTCTAGTCACTATCAAAGGATATCTCTCTGAACTAGCTTTCGAACGCCTATCATGGTTCCCAATTCTGACTCTGGATGCTCCTGTTACATTGAAAGCAAAAACAACTATGACCTCCAGAACCTGCATACAAAATCCAAAACCACTCTCCTCCTTCAATGAACAAAATTCCATTTAAAACCCACCAGGTGCACTTCAAACTTAATTCAATGAGTTTAGGAATGCATTTGGTCTAATTTCGGTTCTTGGAGTTAGGGCCTTATCATAGTTTTCCACCTTAGGCATTCGTTACAAGGTCCTTATATTAAAATAAACAAAACTTAATTACAAAAACCCAAAAATGACTTTGGATATGCCTGAATCCATTAGCGGTTAGCTAGCTAGGTGAAGGAGCTGAAAACAAATGCGAACAGATGAGCTGATCCGACGGTTTTGGCTCCAACGGTTCAACTGACTGTTTACCGTGACGGTTGGTGGTTGTGGCTAACCTGACGCTTACATAGAACTGCCACTCGCCTTACTGTAACTCTCCACCAAAACAAAATAGATAAGCCCTGACTGCACGCTGAATGAGTCGTTGTTCACATGCTGTAGTTTGCGCCACGGTAGTTGTTGTTGTTAACTCCAAGCCCGACGGTTAACTCCTCGACTGTTTTATCCAAATACTGCTCACATGTGTCGCGGTCCTACTAAAGTTAAGGATGGAAGTTAGGGACTGATATGTTGTTTACAATGTTTTTGTAATGTATTTACATATATTTGCAAAGGTCAAGAATTAATACAAGGTTGTATGTATTGTCTTAACACATAGGTTTGCATTGTAATGTTTTGATAGGTTTAGAACTTTTGTATGGTGTATTTAGGTTATGGTTTAGATTTAGACTTAGGTTATGGTGTAGACATAGGATTAGGTTAGGGTTAGATGTAGTTTTAGGGTTTTAATACATAGTTTTTTTTCATCAACCCCACTACAACCATTTGTCACAAAATGACATTCACCCACATACATATCGTCAACACAAGCTACATTTGCGACGACAAACCTTTGTCAACACCCAATTCTAGTGAGGTGAATGGTCAACCCATATTGACGACCCAAATCCTGCAAGGCGAATGACAAACATATGTCAGTGACCCAAATCCTGGTGGAACTGATGACAACCAGATGTCGACAAATAGGTACAAAACCATCACGATGAAAACCATTAACATCACCTGAACAACCTAAACCATAATCAACACTATCAAAACTGAATGGAACCAGATTAAATTACTGATGAAGGCACTACACACTGACAATGAACATGTGCAACTGATCTGACGAGATCCTCCTGGATCAATCCTCTCCACTTGAAATCTTTTGGACCACAAAAGTTTGACTAAACAAATAGTAGATGAGGGTAGAGATCCCTAACTTTCCACCTTTCCCTGATGATGTACCAATACATTCAATCAAGCATTTGAAAGTGATGGCCCTAATGATGCTGACCATGGAACTTTTTGAGTCGATGACCTGTTCCATCCATCTGCAGTATGAACAACTTGCAACGATGGTCAAATTACCTGTTATCAACATGGCAACTGATTCTTTCCAAAAAATACCATGAGTTAGTGATTCATAATCATCTTTGAAAACAGTCTCTACAGGATATTTTCTAATAATTTTGACATGTATTAACAATCTATTTTGCGGAATAATAGAGACAATCAAAGACATTCTTGACATCAAACCAACTATACTTTCTTGATTCCTGATTACTAAGTGAACTTGCTGCAATAAACCCATCAAACTGTATGGTGACAATTGCTACAACTTAGCTTGATTTTGAAAGTCTTGAATTAGCTATTGATTTTTTTGAATAATTTTTTCCTTATTCATTAAATGATATTTCCACTAATTAGAACTCCCCCTGCTGCATAAGTTTCCCTTAAATACTTTGACACTGCTTTAGAAAAGGCTTTGAGATGAAAACAAATAGGTTTCCTCTCCACTTTAAAAGAGGTTTCCAAATTGTTTGAAACATGAATTGGTGACACAATACAAGAGAAATTTAACACTGACTTTCCCCAATAGTGACATGTATCCCTATAACTATTAATTTCCAAACTTGGACTGAAATGATTCATTTTGACATAAAAAAGAGGAGCTTTAGGCACAAACTATAATTCATGTTGTATTCCTTGCTTATGAGTAAGATGTTTGGTTCCTTTAAATAGAACTGGAAAAGTTTCTACCTCTTTGATCAAACTATCTTTAAGCTGAGTCTCATAACTTGAACAAACATCCTGTTGTTTCTTTACACACATGATTACAAATATTTTATTTGAACTTATTAATCGCTTCATCTGATTAGCAACAAATAAATTCAAGTGATTTTTGTTTTGATGTGCCCTGACAATAAATTCAACCCCATCTTTCTTAGGGTGATATTTATGTTATCTCTTGTAAAACACTGCATCATGATCATAAAGATAAGGAATTCCTAAGACAACTCCAGAAATGTCTACTGGAACCACATCTAATTCTACTTTCCTTTTGAGTTATCGTTGATTTCTTTCTCTTCGAATTATTCTTCCCTTCATTGTGATTGGAATCTTTGATTTCCAACTCTTTGGTTGATTGTGATAAAAACTTGAATGGTCTTCCACCTGATTCAATATGTATGGCCTGAACACACACTTCATCAAAATCATCAGGATTAAACATCAATAATGTATGCTGCAAATATGAATGTAAACCGGTGATGTATTTTAATAAAGTTTCACATGTATCCAATGAAATACCAAGCACCAAAGCTTTCTTTCTGAACTCCTGAGTAAACTCCTAAACACTCTGCCCCTTACCTTGCCTCAAATGCTTCCAATCAATAAAAACTTGCTGCATGTACCCTAAAGGATAGAATTGTTTCCTAAGAGCTTTTAAAAACTTATACCATGAAGAGATGACTTTTCCTTTTCACTTTACATCTATCTGAGTTTTACTTTCCCACCAGATTAAAGCTGTTCCCCCCATTCTAAGTGTAGCTAACTGAGTTTTTGTTTTATCATAAAAAATGTTCTAAATACGACAATATACTTCTAATTTCTTAATCCAGTTATCTAGCTTTTCATGATTCATTTCACCATCATAAATAGGTAACTAAACTTTTACATCAAGTTTTAAAAGAGATGTTTTCTTAGGTTTCTTTTTTGTTTCAGATTCTGCATTGGAAGAAGAAAAAGAAGAAGAAGAGGATGATGGAGATGATGGAGGTGAAGGTGGTTTATCAACATTTCCTTTACCGTTGTCCTTCTTCGATGTCTTTAAAGAAGAAGCTGCATCTCTCGCCTTCATGTCTTCGTACAATTCTCCCAAAATTTGCTGCATTAAGATTCTTTTTGAAATCGTTCATCACTCATCTTAGTTTCAATATTTTCACCTTCATTAGATCCTATCATGGTCGACTTATGAACGACTCGTCGCTTTCCAATCTTTGGATCAATCTCCTCAAGGATTCCTTCTCCATGTTGCAACTTTGACGTGGTTAACATTCAATCGAAAATTCTACAAACGCAACCTGCTCTAATACCAAATTATATGATCTGAAATGATCATAAGTTAAAACTGATGTAGAATTGATTAACCATTAATGAATAGAATGTTAACTGAAAGTGCGGAAACCGAGAGAGCTTCTTAAGAAGAAAGACTTTATGACAGCTGATAAAACATAAGTAAGATGTGTTAACGCTTGAAATTTCACCTTAGGCTGAAAAAGGCAAACCTCAAGGCAACATCAAACCTTTTAGCCTCGTAGCTAGCCCTACGGGGCAGGAGAAGGCTCTCTCCGGTCTATCTCGTAAAAGCTTCAATGGATAAGATGACCAATAAGGTAACACTGATATTAGGCTAGTAAACTGATTAGAAGGATTGGTTTAAAATTTTTTGGGTTTTTGGTGGCAAATTGAGGAAGTGGCAATTTTGGGTGCGGGGATTTGACACAGTTTTTGCAGGGGGTTCTTTGGGGCGAGATAGGAGACCGTATTGATGCCTTTAGCTGAGGTGAATGGATGAGAAAGACAGGTGAGGAGCTAAGGAGGGCAAACAATAACTTTGAATCCTCCCTAAACAGTAGAAAACATTGAAACTAAACAAACTTAAAAGAAGAGCATGACAGTCATGAATTCTTACTTTAACACTTCGTTTGTTTAATATGCAGAAGGAAAAGAAAGGAAATGATTCACATAACACACTTACAGGTACATAGAGAAAAACACCATCAATACATGTAACCACAAGAATCCCAAAAAGGACTGCAAAACCCTGGTCTTCCTTAGCCAAAAATTGCAGAGATACAGTGAAATAATACAATGATAGCTTCTCCCTCAAGAGTCCAACCATGAAAATGAGTATGAAAGTACATAATATAGATGATCTAACCTATTTTCCCACCTCTAGGAGTCAAGCTTACTATCCTAGGGGCAGTTTGAACAAATTCTAAACTAAACACTACAAAATAGGTAGTCAAAACAACTTGCCTCTATAAACTTGGAAATCAGTTCATGCATTTAATTTTTACCCTTTTACATGAATGAATCTTCTAGAAGTGTTACACAAGAGTAAAAGTGTCTTAGATTTTCCATAATTACATCAAAGATAATCATTTTTTACCCCAAAAAATCAAACTAAAACCAAACTGCATTTTCTGGGCTGAACTGGTCAAATATGGCAAAATTTCCTCAAAAGGTCGCACACCTTTTCTCAAAGGGTCTCACACGTTTGCAGCTCTGTTTGGAGGCCTTCCCATTATCAGAATTGGGTGCAGGATAGCTCATTGGAAAGGTCTATGAGTCTACTTTCCAGCCCAACTAGAATTTTTGAATTTGTAGGTCATTTTCCTTGTCAAAACTTAATTCTCCCAAAACTGGTTTCTGCAACTCAAAAAAGGGGCAGAAAGTCAAATTTTGCATGCATTTTGACCTTTTGGAGGCCCAGAACTCGATGAATTTCTTACTAATGGATGAGCAAGTGTAACTTTTCATGCCAAATCCAAAAATTCTGAGTTTTTGCCAAATAGAGCTACGATGACAAAAGGTCTCGCCGAGGGCGAGACCCTTTGAGAAGCCAAAACCTGTAAATTTCCAAAAAATTCCAAAATTACCCAAAATTCTCAGAAATTTTTGGAATTTGTGCTATAGCTGATGCTAGTGAGTGCCATGATCTTTGAGGGATGCCTCCGCCAAGATACGGAGTGGATTGGTCATTTTCTTCCGCCTAAGAGCCTTGGACCACCTTCTTTGGAACATTTTCATTCTAACGTTGCATACTTGCATCCTTGCCCAATAGTGAGTCTTCATGTTTCTCAGCAGCTTGTTATTTTGATTGGCCTTAGCTAAGAGCTTTTTCAAATGAGCATTATCCCAAATAAGCATAGATTCTCGATCTATGGGTCTCAAGTCACCGGGTCTCTTGCGAGCCAATTCCCGGTCTTCACGAATCTTTTGCAGCTCATATAATTTGTGCTCATCGTCCAGTTGTTTGTTTCATTGCTCTAAATAATTAATAATCCACTTTGCCATCAATAATTTCGTTTGCAACGACTGAATCTCGGTGCTTTGCTCTCGGATGATATCCTTGAGCTCTATGCTAGGAGAACCGGCGTCAAGATCAATAACCGGATCGCCTGACAATCTCTCCTCGATCATGGGCTGCTTGCCCCTCTCTAGTACCTGTGCTGGTGAAGAAAGCGATGCCCCTTCCACCTGATGTGGAGATAACACTCGCTGTGATTACGATGAAGGCGAGATCCCTTCCACCTGCTGTGGAGATAGTACTCGCCTGGCTACTGCAAATAAGGCCCTTGGGCCTCTCTGATAAGTGACCAAAGGAGTGGAACTAACATGTAGGGTGACAGGAGCATCAGGCTGCTGAGATGGTCCTCCCACCTCATGAATGACCTCCTGATGTGGCACTGTGAAAAACTCATGGGAGATGAACTCCTCCCATGAAATGCCCTGCTGAGTCAACTGATATGAGACTATAAGCTGAATCAAACCATAATGGTATAGGCTCCTATCCTACTGAGCTGGGGTCTTCTTCTGCAACTTGGGCACCATCCTCCGAATGTTCTGAAATAAGAAAATCAGGATGTTCATCATCCTCACTCGGGTGAAATGCATCAAAAGGCGAATATGATAGGAGTACACCTGCGTAAATATTTGGTATCCCTGTAGCCTGTGAGATCACCTTAGGAGTCAATGTGAAGTTCACCCCTGCCAGAGTGACATGTCCATC